>CATOZR010000162.1:0-10794 GCA_954870605.1 Acer campestre
AATCAGAAGTGAACATAGAAGCTATGGCAAGAATCACTATATACAAGTCGTGGGGACAAATTAAATACACACACAAAGAGAAGCAAGGAATCGGAAGTGAACACCGAAACTATGGCTAGAATCACTATACACAAGTCGTGGGACAAATCGAATACATAATTAAAAGATTTATGTTCTCCCTTAAAATGAAAAGTAAAAAGGCTCCGAGCTTCTGTTCCATTCCCACTTCATTCATTCTAGCAACTCCTATGCTTCCATCTCATTCTTTGGTAATATAAGGGAAGCTGTGTTTCTCAAAGCACCTAGATTAGATGATGAAGCAAATGATAATGGAGTAAAGGTGTGTTCGAATCCTTTCCATCATGAAGAATTCCTTGGCTCGACTCTTAGTTGTTGAACTAGTTGTAAGATCTGAAAGTGGTCTTGACTAAAAATTTGAAAAGTATAGAATCAGAGAAAAGACTAAACCAAATGGAGTTAGGGTTTGAATTGATGTTTGTAAATTGATAGAGAAAACAAAATCAATTAAGGATTGAGCTGCCGTTTGTATGGTGAGTATGGAAAAAAAATCAAGAAAACAATTAGGAATTAAGCTGGCTTTTTCAAGTGAGAGAAAAAATAAATAAATGAAACAGATCTTGATCATTCATTTGCTTTCTTGCCACATGTCACTTGATCTTTAAAAGAGGAGCACAAATCATATAAGTAGGACAGTAGAGATCCTAATACGCTTCAATTATGGAACTGAAAGACAAAAATAAGTGTTGATTGCATAAACAATCCTGAGTTTAGGCAAAATTGTATGCATATTCAACTTTTTCTTTGATTACACAAACCTCATTTGGAAAATGTTGATCGCCTTTAGACATAACTTTTGACTAACGTTAGACATGAAAAGTCAAAAATATCCCTCAATTGTAATCTAAGGTTGACATGGCAAAACATTTTAGAAATTGAAAATTTTCCTCGCCTATTTAAGTAATTACATATTAACCAAAAAATAATATTTCCATCTTTATATACTATCGTTGTTATGGTCAAAGCTACAAGTGTGGTGAAACTAGTGGGAGCTCCTCCAATATATAGGAGACCATGAGCCCCTTCCATGAAAAGGCAAGGTGTGATTATCCACAATTCCATTTTAGGGGGACGAGGTGCGATGCCTCCTCCATGTAAAGGCAAATCCACCTCCTCCTAAAATGAAGAAGTGCATGACACCTCCATATTAGGAGGAGGCGTATAACACCTTCATTTCAAATGGTGGAGGCATGATGCGCCTCTTCCTTTACAATTTACATGGAAGAGGTCTGTGGCCTCCTCTAATAGATTTCATCGTTGTTGCAGTGCCGTCGTCGATGATAAATGCATTGCCTGAAGGTGGATTTGTAATTTGTTAAACTATGGGAATTATTTTACGGTTATTATTTGGGTAGATATACAATTATTTTTAATTACTTTATATGTAAAAGACGATTTTACCCTTGTATCACGCATTGACCATTAAATTGGTCGTCCGTTAGTCAAACGTGAAAGAATTAGAATGCAAACGTGACACACTATAATCTGTTTTGAGGGACCTTCTACCTTTATGGCTTTGTCTGATTCTTCATCGGAACCATCAGATTACACTTACGATGGAAAGATGAGGGTCAACTGTGGACCATCATGGCATCACAGCCGTTAGATTACAAACGCTTACGTTTTGCAACGAAACATGATTGGCATAGCTCTTCCTCTTCCCTTTCTCTTGTTTGAGAATTGAGTCTTGAATTGAAACAGAGACACTCATCTTTTCTCTGAAATCTCCAGATGAGATCGCAACACACAATGGAGATTGTCAAATCCATGGCCAATCAGCTCGCGCCTGACCACACCTCTCAAGAATACCACTGCCTTAATAACTGACTCTCCATTTCGATTCTCAGGTCTCTTCAATTTCTTTCCTTTGATTCTTGTTATCGGTTTTTTCCCCACTTTTTTGTTTCTCGTAATTGTTCAATTTTGGCTTTCAATTTTATTGTTGGGAGACTCCCGATGCAACGCCACCGTCATTTTGTCTCAAAACTAGGGTTTCCTGATTTGGGGGTTTTCACTTTGTTGCCAAGTTTAGATTTTTTCGTCTGTTTTTTAATCTTATCATCAATTTAGGGTTTAATCTTTATTGCTATTTTGGGTTTCATGAAGTAGTGATAAACGGAGTGTTTGGTGATCTGGGTTTGATCAATTGGTGATAAAGCTTAGGGTTTTTATTTTTATCTGGATAGGTAATAGTTCTGCGGAAGAGGCTTCTTTTTTTATTTATTTATTTTTTTTTTATCTAGGCTTGTTCGATTTGTGGGAAAGCTGGTTTTGATTTTGGTTTGTTGAATTTGAGATGGGTGAGGAGACATCTGATACAATGAATCTTGATTTGAATCTGGGTCCTGGTCCTGAAGCACAACCAGGATCAATAACAAGTGAGGTTATGAATTTGGATGATTGGATTGATAATCCGATTAATCCCATCGAAAGAATTAGGGAAGCTAGGCTGAGGTCACGACGGTGGAGATGGAGGCAAAGCCAACCAGAAACAAGAAGCATTCCGATGGAATTGAATCAACTGATAGGGAATCCTGCTAACGGGACTACTTTACAGCCAGGTGAGGGTAGTGTTGCTGCTGAGGAAAGAACCAATGAGTTACCCAAAACATGCGAAAATAATAATGGTTTTCTGGAAGACGAGGTATCAGAGAAAAAAGATGATGTTGATAAGGATATTGGGAATGATGGGAGCTTTTTTGATTGTAATATCTGTTTAGATTTGGCTAGGGACCCTGTTGTGACTTGTTGTGGTCACTTGTTCTGCTGGTCTTGCCTTTATCGGTGGTTGCATGTGCATTCAGATGCGAAGGAATGTCCGGTGTGCAAGGGAGAAGCGACGCTGAAGACTGTTACCCCAATATATGGTCGCGGGAGTAGTGCACGTGGGCCGGAAGAGGACTTGAGTCTTAAGATCCCTCGTAGGCCAGAAGCACGGCGGGTAGAGAGTTGGAGGCAGACAGTTCAGAGGAATGCTTACAGTTTCCCAGTAGAGGAAATGATTCGACGTCTTGGAAGTAGATTAGATTCGGCCCGGGATTTGACTCCACCACGGGATGGAAACAATGCCCGGGAAACTGCAGAAAGAACTAATTCCTTGCTGAATAGAATCTTGACATCACGGGGAATGCGTGAGCAAAATCTAGTTTCAGCACCCTCAGATGATATAGATTCAATACAAAGTGACACGAATGGACCTGAGGGGGAAGCCCGTCGGCTCCATTCTCTGTTACTGCGAAGGCAATTGCATTCACAGCTGCATTCACAGCACTCGCACTCGCACTCACACTCACACAGAGCTACAGCAATGTCGTCTCTTTCAACTGCATTGAATTCAGCAGAAAGGTTAGTTGAGGCTTATCTCCGAAACCATCCTACAGGTAGAAACCAAGAGCAGCCTTCACCTCCAGTTGATGATAGAGATTCCTTTTCAAGCATTACTGCTGTTATAAACTCAGAGAATCAAATGGACACTGCTGTGGAAATTGATTCTATGGTGTCCCTTTCAACTTCATCTTCCCGGAGGAGAAATGATAGTTCGAGGGTTTCAGATGTGGACAGTGGGGATTCTCGCGCCCCCAGGAGGAGACGGCTAAACTAAGGAGTATCTAGTATTTTCTCTTATCCTGGAATCACTCTAGAGTATTACATTCCAACAACCTATGTAACTGTAAGTGCTACTACTTGCATTTCATTGCTTTCATTCTGTTATACACCTTTTTGTGCAATTATTGAATATTGTTAGGTGATCATAAATTTCAAAGCTTTGTTGCTTACTTTATGTGGTTTGAAATATTATTTTCCTTTATAAAGGGTCTGTGCTTTCAAGTTGTATGGCAAATTAAACTTGAACTGGAGCAGGTAGCCCAATTGTTACTTACCTCTGTACATAACCTTGCAAGCTATTAATTTTATTAATATTTGACTGGACCTGGTAGCCCAGTTGTTACTTACCTTTGTACATAACCTTGCATATATATATATATATAATTGCTTTTATTTTTTGTTTTTGTTCATGATATATGAATCTTTGTCATATAATGCTACCAAATTGTTTAGTCTTTTTCAATTTCCTTTATTGAATTCTTTTGATACATAAGGTAATAATTTGTTTGATTTCTCACTCAAATCATAATCTACTTGAGAATTACGTGCTGAAGTGTTTTAGTTTTGAGTGTACATTTGTTGTACGTTGTGCTTCCCATCAAGTTATAGATTCGATCACTTGTTTAGCTTGAAACGATTGAAGTGTGTATCTTATAGTATCTATTTTCCAAAATCAAAATCATTGCTATATCATAGAGTTTGTTGTTTAAACTTGTGAACTCTTCAATATTTTGTTCAAGTCATATAGTTAGTATATTATTTGACAATGGTTAGAAGTAATTTCTGAAACTATTATTTGGGCATTTTGTTGTGCTCACTGCTCGCCTAGACATACATGTACTTATTGTGGTATTATTTCTCAGTATGATTTGTATTCTTGTACCAATCACTTTGCCTTTGGCATTTTGATTACTGGAATTTTATATAAGCACACATTACCATGCCATTCTTTGTCAGCTTTCAACTATATTTTAATTTTGAATAATTAGCCAAACAACATGTGTTTTATATTTAAATGATGTTGTAAGTGGTTTGCTCATATTTTCATCATTCATGATTTGCATGGTAATGATAAATTACTTGTCATGTCGATTGGGTTATTATTATTATTATTTTGCTGTATAGCATTACCCGTTAATATTATTACCTTCAAACAAATAGATTGCCAAGTACCAACAGTTGAATATATCGTTGGAATTGAGATTATGAACATCAAGCAAGCAATGTCGGACAATGAGTTGCTTTGGATGATTAATTGGTTTCTTTGGAAGGAAAGGAATATACTGACCTCATCAATAGGAGTGTAACATGTGGTCTAATTTGTGACATAAATGTATAAAGTAAAAGTAAAAAGGTCACACGCTATGCCCTCATTAGTGGGGTCAGTATTTTTGGGTACTGACCGGTGAGTATCCAAGTATTATACTTTTAGAAGTACTAAGAGCTTCTCCAACCCAATTTCAAATCCCTCTCTATCTTTAAGTTGCCGTAAAATCCATGCCAAAACGAGCTCCAACCCAGCGCCAATCACCTCGCTATCTGAGGAAGATGAACAGTGCCGCGCAATATATTGCGAGACACTGTTCATCAGCGTATACACTATTTTTGTTTTGGTTTTTTTTTTTTTTGATCCCTTAGCTTTTATACAATCACGTTTTTACCCTATGTTTAAAAATATTTTCTGATTATATCCTTTATTAAAAGGTTTTGTGTATTCACAGTTTTACCCTATTAAATTAAATTTATTCCAATTTGGTCCTTTTTATTATTTAATGATTTTGTTTTGATTTAATTATTATTGATATTAACATTTTTAATAAACTAAAATGAAGTGTATAATTAAAAAATTTAAATGCCATTTTTTTTTTAATAAATCACTTCATTCCTACATTAATTCATAAGTTTGAAATGCAATTTTTTTGTTAATAAATCACTTCATTCATACATTAATTAATAAAGCAAAATACATTAATTGATAAAAACATTAAAAATGAAATACAAACTTCATAGTGATAAAATAAATTACCACTAATTGGAATACTCTAAAATTAAGAAAAAAATACAACATAAATTATTTCTAAGATTTAGTAGTCTTCAAGACCATTTCCAGATCCTCCGATATTATTAAAAAAATCACCAAAAGGCTCAAATGAACTACCGGATCCATAGTCTTGTTGCCGAGCATGTTTCACCATAATTTTTCTTTGTTGTTGATCCACAAATTCGCACTTTCTTGGATCTTTTATTGAATCCAAATCCATCATTACTATTTTGATTTCCAATTTTCTCTCCAAAATATCATTAGTTCTTTGTCTCTCTAGATTGTTTTTTTCAAAAACTTCCACGAGTTTATCTTGTCCTTCTGTAAAAGTGGCAACAATTGATGCATTATCTTCCGTAGCCCTCTTTTTCAGTTTTGCTTTTTTCACCCCAATGGGCCGTTGAGATGAACTACCCCCGGCGTCATCACTAGACATATTCAGACAAAATGAAGATATCCCGGGAGATGCCATTGTTGGAGACTCTGGAGTTGGAGAGTCTTCTTGTGATGATACATTATGGCCACGTGGCCTTCGCGGGGTTGATGTTGCACTATCATTATCTGAAAATTTATGCATATCCTTGAGAATGGGCCACACATGGTCAAACTTGAAACCCCTATTGTATTTCTTATACTGGGATAATAAGACTTTTGTCCGGTTCATCTGCAAAATGATTCAAATAAATTTATTGGAATAATTTTATATTAAATATAATTTTTTTCTACAACTGTAATTTTAAGAAATACTCACTATATCAACTTCAGAGGCACCACTAGGATTCAGACTTTCGATTTGTCGTAGGCATGACCGTAGTTTCCCAATTGCGAGAAGGATAATCCCCATACGACACTGCAAACTTCGCCAGGTACGATGTTCAATTATAAAATATGGTCTGGTGTTGTTATATTCACCATCAATTCGAGCTCAGAACATTTCCATAGATTGGTAAATCCCTATGATCGGATTTTGGGAAACATCTAAATATATGTGACACAGGTGTGTGTCTTCTGCAAACGTGTATGAAGAACTTCGGCTTGAAGTCATTTTTTGGAAAAAAGTGATTTGAAGGGAGAAATTGATTTCAAGAGATATGGGATTCGAAGGGGTAAGAGATTTGAATGGGTAAGAGATTTTAAGGGATAAGTTTAATTTAGTGTGGGTTGATATTTATAGGCACTAGGAGGCATTCTTTTCAGATTTAATCCTACGGTTTAAAAGGTGAGGAAATCCATCCATTGGTTGGATTTGATGATGAGCAAATTTCTTATCTTCAGATTTTGGGAAAGGTGAAGATAAGAATTATTTAAATTGATTTAATCCTACGGTTCAGAATGTGAGGAAATCCATCCATTGGTTGGATTTGTTGATGTGCAAATTTCTTATCTTCGGATTTTGGGAAAGGTGAAGATAAAAATTATTTGAATCGATGTAATCCTACGGTTCAGAATGTGAGGAAATCCAACCATTGGTTGGCATTGAATAGCACAGATATCTTATCTTCTTATTTTGGGAAAAGTGAAGAACAGTTTTCTGGACAAGTTGAGAATGGGCCCCACAACGAGTACTGGATGTCTAGGTTCAATGAATCTGGTTCAAGCATTGTTTTTTTTTTTTTGAATTAAAGTGTTTTTGTCAATATCTACTATTTCCACATGGGCTTGTAGTTATTGTCGGCCACGTTTTGAGGTGTAACCAGCTGGATACAGCTATCATCCACTCGCCCTTCTAGAAGGACGTGTATCGCAATCGCTATTTTAATTAATCAAAACTGAAAATTACGAGCCTAATTAATGAAAATTACCAAAAAAGACAAGTTTGAGATAAATGCGGAAACAAATGAAACTAAGAATTTTAAGCAAGATAGAATTGACAGAAGTCGATTCGAACTTGGAAAACTCAAGTTATTACGATAACAAAACTTTTCTAAAATGGCAAAAACGGAAATTTCGGAGCCTAAACGATGGAATTTGGCCGAAAAAGGCCATGCCTCATCACAAAGCAATGACTATTGAATTACTCGATGATTCGCTTAAACTGTGAAAGTTTCACACAATTCCGACTCCAACACCAAAAAAGGCTTGTTTTCACTATTGGATTTTTTGAATTAAAGTGTTCTTGTCCGTATCTATTTTTTCCAAATGGGCTTGCAGCTATTGTCGGCCACATTCTAAGCTAGATACATCTTTCATCTACTTCCACGTTCTGAGTTGTGTAACCAACTGGATATAGCTGTCATCTACTCCCACGAAGTGATATGTTAACCAGCTGGATATAGCTGTCATCCACTCCCACGAAGTGATATGTTAACCAGTTGGATATAGCTGTCATCCACTACCCCTTCTAGAAGCACTTGTTCACAAAGATAAATACCCTACACCAGAGTCTACTAAAACTCATTCAATTCAACTCCAAGTGATAATGAATTTCGATATCGGAGGTCCATCCAATTTCTCATCTTCATCTTCCGAAGATGATGAAAAGCAATTTCTGGCAGATCTTGAAAAGAATGAGTCAGAACAAGATGCGATTATTGCCCAACATATGAACATCCAACGGGCCATGTCTCAGTATCTCAATCAACAAAACAATCTAGTGACCCATGGAGCCTCAATTCATGGTCATAGAGTGATCAATCGAGACCAATCAATCGAGATCAGGAAAGTACTGATTATCGTTTGTACTACGACTATTTTACTGAGAGCCCACGGTATAATGATCAAATGTTTCGTCGACGTTTTCAAATGAATAGAAGTTTATTCCTTCGTATTGTTGAAAAAGTGGAAGCTCGTGACAACTATTTTGTGCAACGAAGAGATAGTGTGGGTAGACAGGTTTTGTCTGCTCTTCAAAAAATAACAACAGTATTTCGGATGTTGGCATATGGTCTACCAGCGGATGTACTGACGAGTATATTCAAATAGGAGAGTCTACAACAATTGAAAGTTTGAAGAGATTTTATCGTGCTGTTGTAGAGGAATTTAAAGATGAGTATCTATGATCACCTAACGCTACTGGCGTTGCCAGACTACTCCGTATTGGTAAAGAGAGAGGTTTTCCGGGAATGCTGGGTAGTCTAGATTGTATGCACTGAAAGTAGAAAAATTGTCCAACGGCTTGGGCAGGACAATATGCTGGTCGTAGTGGATCCCCAACTATTATTCTAGAGGTTGTAGCTGATTATGATCTGTGGATATGGCATGCCTATTTTGGTTTGCAGGGTACGAACAATGATATTAATGTGTTGGAGGCATCCCATCTTTTTGTCAATCTCACTCAAGGTATTGCTCCTCCAGCTCATTATGTCATTCAAGGACAAGAATTTAATATGGGTTATTATTTAGTTGATGGTATATACCCTAACTGGTCTATGATTGTAAAAACTATTCACGATCCACGTGGTCCGAAGAATAAATTATTTGCAATGAAACAAGAAGGATGTAGAAAAGACGTTGAACATGCATTTGAAGTTCTCCAATCACGGTTTGCAATTGTGGCAGGACTGTTGCGTTTTTGGCATAAACATGTTTTATATGATATAATGACTACGTTCATTATTATGCACAACATGATAATCGAGGATGAGCGTGATGTTGATACGGCAATTGAGGATCATACGGAAGCACCAACTTCGGAAGTTGAGATGGTGTTAAATGAAAATACCCGATTTCAAGAATTCCTAGCTCGACATAGAAAAATCAGGGATAATCAAACTCACGATGCACTCCGAAATACCTTAATAAATCATTTGTGGGAAGAATATACTAATTCAAATGATTAGATGATGATCAATATGTATTTTTTTTTTTTTATGCTTTTTCTTTTTTATTTTATGAAATGTAATGTTTAAGTTATTTTAATAAAAAATGCAATATTTTACCGAATTAAATTGAATTTCTATTAATGTATTAATTTCATAATTTCGTATTGTATTGCAATATTATGTTAATTATGTGGTGAAATATTAATTGTGGAGAAATATCTAGAAAAGGGAAAGAAATGGAATATTCCTGGGAATATACCTTATAGAGATAAATTTGAAGTAGTGGGTTGGATATGGAATAGTGAAATAGAGTGACTGTTGAGCTATTTTAATGCAAAACTTGCACCAAATCTACTATTTGGGTTGGAGTTGCTCTAAGAAGGCAAAAAGGCAAAGAGTCTATATATATAAATATATATTTATTTTTTATTAAGACTAGCAATATTTAAAGGGTGTAGTTTCTATCAAGTAATGCTATACAATCTAAAATATTAATCTAAAAATCAATTTAAATAAATGTATTAAAATATTTATTTTTACGGTACAATTCATAAGGTGGAAGTGATGAGATATTAATGACAAATCAATTGTAACGATGATTTTTAGTGCTAATTTTTTAAGTTGCGTGATTGTCATACAAAACATTGTGTACAAAACTCGTAATACCTCAGATTTTAAACCAGTAATATGTGTGGAGAGAAAACTTATTCTTGTTCCAACCATTAGACATCTCATCTTTGTATTTTTATCCTCGTTGATTTCAACTCAACTAATGACATGGTTATTGGATTCACATCAGGGATATCTAGTATTACTCTTGAGTGTCGTATCTATTCCTCGTGTGTACCTGTGAAATTACCTATGGGTATCCATCGTGAAATTATAAAATAAAATAAAAAATGATAAAAAGAATTAATAAGAAATTTAAACATTGTTTGAACATAATCTTCAAAGTTTGAACATAATAACAAAATAAAATCCGAAGTTTCACCACAAAAGTAAAAAATAAGAGAGAAAAATTTATTTAGTCCCTACCTAATTTGGAAACTTCAGTTTTTTATTTACCTTTATATTTTGTCAAAAAAAAAACCGTTAATTTTTGAAAAATGGATCATTTTAAATCCTTTGACCAAATTTTTAACGGTCAACCATTATAGACACAGCTAAAAGTCTATTCTGCCCTTGAAAGTTAATTGAATAATTAAAAAATTGAAAAATAAAAATAAAAAAATTACCTAGTTCTTTTAAAATCCAAGCATCCTTGGGAGTTGGGACTTGGATTGGATACATTCAGTCTGGGCTTCTTAA
>CATOZR010000163.1:0-12604 GCA_954870605.1 Acer campestre
TTTGAACTATGATGCAGGGACACACATGTATGAATTGTGTGTGTGTGCGCCTAACGCCTTGCAAGAGGAAGAAAAATCTTTATACCTTAGCATCCAAGTATGCGATGTTCCCCTTGAAGATGAGATTTGCACAAGATGTTGCTTCTTCAACTTTGAGGCTTCTTTCTTCTAAGAATCACCTAAGCAACAAATAATACAAATAAAGAGAGTTTTGCAATGGAATCAAGCCAACACAAATAAAAGATCTTACAACAGGCATAGTGCACAAGCCGCGGTAATTCATTGCAATTGGAAACAAGTGAGATTTCAGCCATTCATTTCATTGAAGACGATGTCCCAAGCACTCTTGAAGCCATAAACATGTTAGGAGCATCTTCGACACATCAAGGTAAGTTCTCTAACTATTTTGAATCCATTCCTTTATCTACTAATGAGTTGGTTCCATCTATTGTCCAAGCACCAAAGTTAGAATTGAAACCTCTTCCCAAAACTTTATGCTATGCATACTTGGGGAAAGAAGAAACGTTGCCAATGATCATTGCATCAAATTTGAACAAGGTGGAGGAAGAAAAACTCATTCGATTCTTAAGAGAACATATGACAGTTATTGGTTGGACAATTGCCGATATCAAGGGAATAAGCCCCACCAAGTGCATGCATCAAATTTTCATGGATGGAGAAGCCAAACCATCAAGAGAAGCACAAAGAAGGCTAAATCCGGTGATGAAAGAAGTGGTGAAGAAAGAAGTCCTCAAGCTTTTAGACGTGGGAATCATATACCCAATTTTGGATAGTAAATGGGTTAGCCCTGTCCAAGTTGTGCTAAAGAAGTCTGAAATCACCGTGGTGAAGAATGAAAACAATGAGTTAATACCCCAAAGATTACAAACCAGATGGCGAGTTTGTATCGACTATAGGAAGCTCAACACGGCAACACGTAAGGATCACTTTCCCTTACCATTCATTGATCAAATGCTTGAACGCCTTGCTGGCCATAGTCCTTATTGCTTTCTCGACGGATACTTGGGGTATAGCTAAATTGCCATAGCACCGAATGATCAAGAAAAAACCACCTTCACTTGCCCATTTGGCACCTTCGCGTATAGGCCCATGCCTTTTAGGCTATGCAATGCACCCGCCACCTTCCAAAGGTGCATGATGTCCATTTTCTCCAACATGGTCGAAGACAATATTGAGGTATTTATGGACGATTTTTGTTTTTGGTGATTCTTTTGATAATTGCCTTCACAACCTCTCTCTAGTGTTGCAAAGATGTCAAGAGTGCAACCTTGTTCTCAATTGGGAGAAGTGCCACTTCATGGTACAATAAGGCATCGTACTTGGACATGTTATTTCTTGCAGGTGTATAGAAGTGGACAAAGCCAAGATCGAGGTCATGAAGAGCTTACAACCATATAAGACGGTGAAGGACATCCGCTCATTCTTAAGACATGCGGGTTTCTATCGAAGATTCATTAAAAACTTCTCAATGATCTCAAGACCGTTGTGCCATTTACTCCAAAAGGATGCTGATTTTGATTTTGATGAAGAATGCTTGAAGGCTTTCAACACATTGAAGAAGGCTCTAACTTCAGCACCTATCATGATACCACCTGATTGGAGTCTACCATTCGAGCTTATGTGTGACGCTTCCGATTATACTGTGGGAGCCGTACTTGGACAACGAGTGAACAAAGTACCTCATGCCATCTACTATGCATCAAGAACTCTAAACGATGCCCAATTGAACTACTCAACCACGGAAAAGAAGTTGTTAGCTGTAATTTTTGCTTTAGAAAAATTTCAATCATATCTTGTTAGAACTAAAGTGATTGTTTTTTCTAACCATGCAGCTCCTAGGTATTTATAGCAAAAAAAAGATGCAAAGCCAAGGTTTATTAGATGGATCCTCTTGCTCTAAGAATTTGATCTAGATCCGAGACAAGAAAGGAAGTGAGAATGTAGTTGCTGATCACTTGAGTCGATTGGTACATGGATCCAATAACAAAGAAGACTCACTTCCACTAAGGGAAATCTTTCCGAACGAACAACTCCGCATGATCAAGACAATAGAGCCTTGGTTCGCCGACATTATCAACTACTTTATATCAAAGCTATTCCCTCACGACTCCTCTCGAGCTCAAAAGGACAAGTTGAAAAAGACAAGTAAGTATTTTGTTTGGGATGATCCATACTTATGGAAATTTTGCCCTGATCAAATCATTCGAAGGTGCGTACCTGAAACTGAATTTAATTCTATTCTCTCCTTCTATCATTCTTCACCTTGTGGTGGCTACTTTGGTGCCAAAAGACAGCTCTAAAAATTCTTCAAAGTGGTTTTTATTGGCCTTACATATTCAAGGATGCTCACACTTTTTGTGCTATGTGTGATAGATGCCAAAGGATGGGTAATATCAATTCAAGAAATCAAATGCCATTAACATCTATTCTTATTGTTGAAATTTTTGATGTTTGGGGCATTGATTTCATGGGACCTTTTCCTGCATCTTTTGGTTTTCTTTACATAATTGTCTCTGTGGATTATGTTTCTAAATGGGTGGAAGCGATTCCAACCCGTACTAATGATGCTAAAGTCGTCTTAAGTTTTGTGAAGGATAACATCTTTTCTAGGTTTAGGACGCCAAGAGCAATCATAAGTGATGGATGGAGCCACTTTTGCAACAAATTATTCAACGCTCTTTTGAAGAAGTATGGAATCACACATCGAGTATCCACACCATATCATCCTTAAACAAGTGGCCAAGTGGATATAAGCAACCGAGAAATCAAGAATATCTTAGAGAAAACCATCAACCCAACGTGGAAGGATTGGAGTGTGCTTCTCAACGATGCACTTTGGGCTTATAGGACAGCCTACAAGACACCCATTGGGATGTCTCCTTTTCGGCTGGTGTATGGCAAGGCATGCCATCTTCCAATTGAACTCGAACATAAGGCATATTGGGCCATTAAGAAGTTCAATTTTGAAATGAAAGAGGTAGGAGATGAAAGAAGGTTTCAGCTGAACGAACTTGAGGAAATAAGGGGTGATGCATATGAGAGTGCCCGAATCTACAAAGAAAAAACAAAGGTGTTTCATGACAAGGCAATTCGATGAAAAGAATTTATCGTTGGACAACGAGTGTTGCTTTACAATTCTTGCCTTAGATTGTTTCTGGGTAAACTTCGTTCTTGTTGGTGTTATCCGAAAATCGTTAAGAGGACGATAAATCAAATAACTACTTTAAAAGGACCAAGATCGAGATTGATCCTGGCCGGAGGGGTATCAAGTAGTTCGATACCAACTAGGTCCCTGCCAATGCATGCATGATAAAGAATACGAGAAATCAAATAGGAACTCGCTTTATTGATCACTCTTTCCTATTATATGAATACACCGACTATGAAGTTACTAGACCATTACGTTACATAAAAAAGTCGATAATCAGGATGTTGGTGGTGATGAATCTGTGCCTGTCGATAAGTAGAGTGTAGGGTTTCTGGATCTCCTTCCCCCCTTCCGGTGAATAAGTTGTTATATATATAGGTCATGTTTGCTTGTCATGCACTCCTACAATCTCGGACTAGGGTTTGACAGCTTGCAGGATCCTCCTTTTTTTAGGAGATAACTTCGGAGCTTTAATGCGCTGAATCCAATCTTTCCTTCCTAGGAGGAGTCAATCACTTACCTTCCTAGTAGGATTCTTACTGTACTGTCCTGCTCAAATTAGGACTCTCTGGCGGGAAGGAGTGTACCTCCTTTGTACGGCGACGTTTCACTGGATCTTTCGTGGAGCTTTTAGGAAATAACTTCGGAGCTTTAATGCACTGAATCCAATCTTTCCTTCCTAGGAGGAGTCAATCACTTACCTTCCTAGTAGGATTCTTACTGTACTGTCCTGCTCAAATTAGGACTCTCTGGCGGGAAGGAGTGTACCTCCTTTGTACGGCGACGTTTTACTGGATCTTTCGTAGAGCTTTTAGTTCTTGGTGTTAGGGTCCGGCTTCCTGGTGCTCTTCTGCTTTAACGGGCTGCCTACATCTAGTAAGCATCCTATTGATGGTAGTAAGGGGATATGTAGCTAACTTGTAATGAGATGATCAGTAGAACTCCGTGTCGGGGTGCTGCGAGGTCCATAGGAAGCTGTGTCGGGGTGTTGCGGGGTCCATAGGAAGTAGTGTTGATGGGACGGTACGGGATCCCTAGGGTGCCCGGTCTTAACCGGGCTTGGTCCTTGTTGTGAGTTAAGACGCTGGCGGGGTGGATCCTGCTGAAAGAGGTTCCTACTCGGGCCAATCAGGCTCCACGCTGTCGAGGTATCCGGATTGTGTTCGCACCTGCTTCTTGTGTTGAGGTGGAAAATTCTTCTTTGGTCCCTCGCCAATTTTGGCGGTTAACAGTTGGTATGATCCTTTTGTTGTTACTAATGTTTTTCCTCATGGTGCTATAGAATTTCGCAATGTGAAGACAGGGAATATATTTAAAGTGAATGGACACCGATTGAAGGCATACTACGAGCTATTTGAGATCGAAAAAAAAGGTGTCGATTTAGTCGCACCTACCGGTGGGATAAATGGATGAATTGAGCTAAATGCGTCGAGCCGAGACGTTAAACCAAGCACTAGGTGAGAGACAACCCATCTAGGTTTTTCTTTCCTTTTTACTTTTGTTTGTGTTTATGTCACTCTTAATAGAAATGCAGAAAAGAAATCCAGTTGTTATATAAATAAAAAGGCAAGCACAAAATATTGCAACCACATTAGTCAAGGGTACCTACTAGGAGGACCAAGACTCAACTGGCTTGTCCCTCCAAATTAGCAAATAAAGCAGAGATAAAGGGTGTAAAAACACCAGTTCAAAGTTACAACCCAAGGGAACCAAAGCCGATTAGACCTGGTTCCCACAAATATAATAAAAAATTAATGATGAAACTGCTAAGAAGTTGTTGAGTGTCACTAGTCATGAGATGTTTGTTGAGGATCCCTCTCACCCACAATTGTCTGCTCTGGCTCCTTGTCCTGTATCGCCCCTTCATCAAGCCCCACTACTTAGGTCCCAGCTCCTTTTAGGTCCTCCCCCACTTTGTCACCCGCATCCTTCTACTTATTAGTGGCCCCAGCCTCGCCTTTGGAAGGCTCATTGCTACTCGTTGTGTCATCAGTAGGAGCCGAGGCAGGAGCAAGTGTGGCGGCCTTAGCCTTATTTTCCTCAGGAGTGGCCAAAATGCGCTCTCAGTCCCAGCCATGGATCTGACTCAGATCAAAGTCAGTCGAGGCCTCCTGAGCAGTATGGAGGATCCCCAAGAAATAACCTCAACTAGTAGCCTCATCGACTACAGCATCCACCTCCTTATTCTTTGTTACGAGCTGTTTCTTCAGCTCGTTCCTTTTGTAGGCATAATGGGTCGACCTGATCACCTCTTTATCCAAATCATGTTTCCAGCGGACCACTTGCCCGGCCATCGCAACTTGGGTCTCTTCCATTTTCCGCTTCTCTACAATTAAGTGGGTTAATGTGAGCTTGACCTGCCTCAGCTGGGCCTCTACATCAACCTTCTTTCGCTCAGAAACATGCAATTTCTCCTAAAAAGAGACAACCAACTGCTTCAAGTGCGCTACTCCAAAGCGAGGATGCACTTGAAGCCCTAGCCACAAACTAAAAGTCGTAACAAATGACCACAAGAAATCCACCAAGGATACTTTGCAAAGAATTAAGGGAAAACATACCTCGACAATAGAGAACGATCCTTTGGCAGCCACTTCTGAAGTAAGAGATAGAGACAAGGAGGTGAGCCTCCCGCCAGGGTAGAGACGCTTAAAAGCCTCTACTACCTCCTCATTGCTCAAAGTGAGAGGCTCTTTCTCTTTGGAAGCGGGGACTTTGGGGGCCTTCAAAAATCTCTTCCCCTTATCAAGAGTAGAGGTGGCCAGGCAAGCAAAGCCGGAAGCAGAGGAGGTCTTAAAAGAAGTAGAATAGGAGACCCAAGCAGGAGAGGGCGAAGTAGGGACGCCAGCTTTACCCTAGTTGCGGCATAATCGCTCCTCAAGTTCTAGAACGCTAGATTTGGCAAGACGGGCAGAAGGGGTAGGCAATTTGGGAATGCCAACGGGAATGGATCAATGCTTCGACCCATCTTCTTTCTTAACCTTGATGAGCTTCAAAGGGAGAGATGGGGTCAGCAATGGCGCATCAAGAGTAATAGTAGGAGGGACACTAGCTTGATAACCTGCATACGAAACTAATGATTGGCAAGAGAGAACGAAGGAGTATGAATGAGTAAGGAACTAGGAATAGCGAAACAAATGAACAAAATAGAGAGTAAAAGGCGTACCATGAGAGGGAACAGAGATCTTAAGGGTAAAATCCACCTGATGCTGATAAAAAAAGGTTGTCATCGTGGCATAGAGGGTTATACTTTTTATCCTTGATCCCCCACAAGATCTTCCTCGACACCTCTGGGAGGCTCACCTCTCCCCGCTTCTTCTAGTTCGCCTCCCCTACAAATTGGGTTGGCACACTTTTCTCCTCTCCAGCAATGAAACAGTCTTACCCTCACTAGCCCTCTATCACGTTCCAATCGCTCTTCTAATCCCTATGCTTGCCCTTTGTATTGGGGATAGCAAACCCCATATTGTTGGCGTAGCATAGATAAAAGAACCCTGTCGACCCAGGTGTAAAGAAGGAGACCTAGAAAAGATAACGCAGCTCATTGAGTCCCGGATCCTCGACACTTGGCTTCTTCCCACGGGCTTCCCTCTGCATGACTAGGAAGCCAACCAGACTATGGCAAGAACCATGGTTAGCAACATCGGAGCAAGTTGAAAAGCGTGAAGGGCGTACCATAAAGTAGGATAGAAAGGGAGTTAGAGACTGCAGCTGAAGGCATAAACGTGGATGCAAAGTTGGCTTTTGCAAGGGGTATAAACATCATATCCCTTAATAGAGAGAGACAGGATCACCTCTTTAGGGATCCCATAGTCACACCGCAACCTCCTCAAGGTCTCCTCAATAGTAGTAGAGTCGATGACGCATCCAAAACCTTTGAGCATGGTCAACATTGCCCTTATGGCAATCGAGACTCCCTTATTCCCAGCACCGTCGTCCTCCTCAGACCCATCTTCCTCGGTATTGGTGAACCGAGAATCGACCTTCGAATGATGATCAGATAGAAAGACCTGTAGAGTGTCGCCTTCGGTATCGGAGAGAGGATGGTCTTTCCTCTTCCTTGAACTAAAAATAAGGCTAGAACATTCTTTCGATCCCGACCCAAATGTAGAGGGGTAGTCACGGGTCTTTTTATTGTCAGAGCCGCTCGACATAGGGAAAAATGAGAAGAAGAGTTTGGTTTGAAGGATAAATTTTAGAAAACTAGCCATGAAAATGGCTCAAAAAGGAAGAGAGAATTTTTGAAAAATTAAAGAAGAAAGGAAATTGGTGGGAGAAACCAACATAATGGCCTACTTATAGGCGGGAAACTACCCTCGCCTCCAGTTCAATCAGGACCATAAGAAGGAAACCAACGGTGATGATCGCGTATGGAAACTGCTGTGATTAGATGTTGGACGACTGCTAGTTTAAGGCTCAAGAAAATCAAAGGAGTACTTTCCCGATGCATCGGAGTAGAACCAGAACCAAGACAGAAATCACCTAACGAAATACCCTGATCATAAGATGGCCAGGCTTTTCTCTCCTCCATCTTCAGGGACCCCTCGAGAATCCTAGATCATTGGTAATACCTGGAGCGTAACTGAAATCGAAATTAAAACCGTAACCAAGGAAGCAAAAGTAGGAGAGACCCCGCTATGGACACTACCTAATCTGTGATACCATCAAGACTCACCAACTCCGCTGAAGGGAATCGCTTGGTCGGGATCTTGGTCCCTCGGTCCAATCAATGTGGGTGTCATCTGGGCACCTTTACCCTTTTCCTCAATGAGGAAGTTACCCTAATCTCACCAGAACAATCTAGAATCACCACACAAGTATAGGTGAACCCGTGAGGGAGGTAATGCAAGCCCTTACAAAAGAGCCAGCCCAAACGAGAAGGAGTCCAAACAGAGGTCAGGGGGTAGGTGGGTATTAATTTCGCCCGGTTGACAACCAAAAGGAAATAGGGAAGATCAAGGACCCCGATCGATCCTGGCCAGCCAGCCAGCTTTAACGGCCCGATTACGGTCCAGCTCAGCCCTACAAAGAGTTAGCTCTGATCATCATCAAAGAGGGTACCTGAGTTCCAACCGGTAGGGAGGATTCAAAAAGCACCTAAGCAGAAAGATGGAATTATTAGGAGGAAACACTTGATAGTGGTAGCGTGATAGGTGCTGCCATTGTCCCCCAGCAGTCCCAACACATGAAAGCGACCCGCCGGTCCAGTTCAACCACCCCCAGCCAACCAAAGTCTGGGAAATCACCATCTAATCGCCTACGAAGAACCTACGCCGACACTAGGGCGAATGTGGCACCACCTCAGCCTTCAGTGGCGTGTGTGCCACCTATGCCTAACAAGAACGAACGGTGGAGATCCCCTAGTAAGTAGCTCGCCTAAAGGAGGTGTTATCCTAAAAAATTGATCGAAAGCTTTTCAAGACAATGGTTGACCATGGCATATGGATGCAACACAGTTGGCCCAGACCAGATAGGGCTTGGCTCCCCTCTAACCGGGCTGGGTACTGGGGGAGGCCCTTGGTCCGGTTACCAGGGACTAGCTCGAAGCTATTGGGCTAATCCTGATGGGAGATATAAGGTTAATGGAGTAGGTAAAACTTAAAGGGGGGCAGGACCGAGAAATATCACAACAGTCACAAGAAATACTATTTTATTAATTGATAAAGGGATACATCAGCCGTGACCTTTTTACATTATAAACATTCAATGGGAGAGCCAGGAACGAAAGGGTAGCGGGTCATGGAAAATCATGTTGAGGTTGACCAAGGTAAGGTGGTAGCTGAATGCGGTGAACACATAGGAGCTTGGGTTAGGCGAGGTAGTAGCCAAGTAGGATAAACGCATAAGCGCTTTAGCTAGGTGAGGTAGTAGCCAAGTAGACTTCATTTTTCTTTGTTTCAGATGCCAACCCCTTTACTCTTTGAGAGTTGGGGTATTTATAAGGTGTATAATAGAGGGGTAGGTGAGAGATATCTATTTAGGCGGGAACTCTTGGTCTGATCTCCACCGTTCCCCCAAGCTATATGTTGGGGTGACAAAGGTTAGAGGGCTGGGATGGTGCCACCAGAGCGTGTCCCAAGCTGAGATCTTGGTCTACGTAGGTAGGAGCCCTAGCTCCTAGGCCGAAATTGACGAAATTAATCATAACCGTTGCTTTGAAGTAGGGCCGTGGTTGGCGCACACCCTCAAGGGTCGTGATCATTCCACCAATGCCTTAGGTCCATGTAGGGGCTCCAATAAGGTTGATATGGAGATTATGTGGCATTTTGGAGAGATCTGATTGGTAAGAGTAAGTCTCTAGAATTGGTAAGAGTAAGTCTCTACAGTCATGGGGTATCGCTGTCAAGATTTAACAGGGGACAGCGTCGACGTCTGTCACGTTGCACACTGTCAGACACTCTTCTCTACCATTTTCTTCTTCGTGCTTGCTGGGTTTCTGCTGGCATTCTACTGAGAAAACACAGCATCCTTCTTCATGCATGAGATAGTTGACTTCAATTAGGGCTTAGGTGGAAGGGGAGTGGACCGTTGATATAGCGCGTCCATATATGATCATAGCCGCTGGTTGCTCATCTTCCTTCTTCTATGCTTGCTGCCTTACATTAATGAGCTGGTGCTGGGGTTTTACAGGTTCCCCCAGCTCTCTCTTCCTTCCCATGTGGTATGGCATGAGGGCTAACGTTAGCCCCTGGATAGGGTTTCTACTTGCTAGGGCTTTCTGGGTTGCTCTAAAATGTTCTCAAGAGTCTTTACCGGTCCTCTTGCGGTGGAGAGGGTGATTCGTGCTAGCTCTATAGGCGTGATTGGTTCGTCCTTGCTTGGATACTCAGGTGGGGTTCATGTGCTATTTTTTAGGTCTGGTCTCGTTTGACACCGTATGTCTGTTAGGAGGATCAGGCCTGGGGTAGACCGGGCTCCGCCCTCTATACATGACATTTCAGGACAGCTAGGTTCCCAATGGACCGTGTCTTTTCTTTTACCTCTCAAGTGCTCTAAGAGGACTGGGTACGCCTAGCTACTGGGTCCTTCTTCATACTAGGCACTTTTAGGGAAACAGGTCTTTGATGGACCATGCCTTTCTTTACTTCTCAGGCGCTTTAAAAGGACCAGGTGTGCCTAGATACCAAGTCCTTCCTCATACTAAGTGCTTTTAGGGAGGCGACTCCTTGATGGACCGTGTCTTTCTTCACATTAGGCTCTTTTTGGGAGGTTGGGTCCTTGATAGACAGTGTCCTTCTTCATATCTCAGGTGCTCTAGGAGGACCGAGGGTGCCTTGGCATCAGGTATCGGGGAGTGATGGGGCTTGTTTGGTAGAAAAGTTATTCCTTGATTTAATTACCCATTTTTATTGGTCAACAGAAGGGTCTCCTACCCAGTGTTCTAGTAATCAACCGACTGGTCGATTACTTGGAGTAATACAGTTTGGATGTGGGCTACTGTGGGGAGAAGGCTGAAGTCAGCTTGATTCCACACTCAGCGACTAATCGGATCAGTCGATGATTAATAAGACCAGTCGGCTACGCGGCGGTCAACGGCTTTGACGCCGCCCAGCCAATTTTTGTAAGAAAATGACTTCGTTTTCACTTTTCATCAATCATCAATTGTTCCCTTCAATCTTCATCAGCTCATTTTGACCAACTAGATTGCAAACCTAAACCATCAATCATCAGTTGTTCCTATCGTCAGCCGCCTACCACCATTCTGTTGCTGGAATCACCGCCGTCGTTGCCGTTGCCAGTTCACAAGTATGTTCTCATCTCTTTCGTTTTACTGTCACTTATACAAATCCTTCATTTTTGGTTGTTATTAGGTGTTTTGTGTTGGAGCTTTAGTGGGTTTGGTTGTTATGGTTTGTGTTGTGGATTCAAAATTAGAAATTTTGATTTTGAAGCTTTAATTGGTTTGAATTACAATAATTAGAAAATTTCTCATCTTTTTGGTTGTTCGGTTGTTCACTTGTTCCATGCTATGCTTCTGTATTAGTTGGATTTTCAATTTTGTGTGCTAGCTAGATTTTGTGTGTTAGCTGGATTTTGAGTTTCATTTTGTGCGTTAGTTGGATTTTACATTTGATGTTATCTAGGTTTTTGGCAACTTGATGGGAGAATGAATGCTGATATAATCTGAAGGAAGAGAACAATCATATATGCATTTTCTCAATGTTGTGTGTTTTGTGATAAGAACTTAGAGAGTAGAGACCACCTTCATTGCCCCTCAACTTTTATCTCAACTTTGGGAAAATCTATTCTTTATAGCAAACCTAAGTTGATCAATGCCAGCATAATGTACAACATTTTTGGCATAATTTTTGGGGAAGGCTATCTTATGGGCTGTGGTTAGCATAATATACAACTTTTTTACCACTGTATCTTTAGAGTTTAAACAAGTTTATTTGTTCTTTATACATCAAAATTGGGTAGCTATAGTGAAGTGAAGGAGAGGGTCAACTTTCTTTGGTTTTGTTTAGTTTTGAGGTTTCTTTGTACATTAAGAGATGTAGTTGTATCTATTCTAGTTTTTGTTGGAAACCATTTTTTGAAGGTTCTTTGGATGAGCATTGTGGCTGCCTTTTTTGTGGATAGGTTGCTTACAATTTTTTGTAGACTGCATCTTCTCTTTGCATTCCTTTTCTCATTAAAATGTTTTAGTTTTTTTTTTTTTGATAAGAAAAGGCAGTTGAGATATATTTATTCTTGTACATGAGTACCTCCATTTACAATACTATAGTTCCTTTTCAGCTGCTCTCTCTCCATTTACATCCATTTTGAAGTTTACTTCTTGATACAAATCAAATGACCAAAGACTTCAAAGTTATGGTATTGAACACACCATACATGCACCCCCAAGGCATTTAAATACATACACCATATGTGTGTTATGCCTGCTATATGTTGCTACTGCTGCAACTATCTTTTTTGCTATTTTTTTTTGCTCTTTTTTGCACTGTTTTACTGGTGTGTTTCGTCTATTGTGTGCTGCTGCTGCAGCCTATAGCTATCTGTTTTGCTCTTTTTTGCTCAATTTTGTGCCGATTGTGTGCTGCTGCTGCAACTATTTTTTTTTTTTTTTTGCTCTTTTTTTACTCTGTTTGTGCCTGTTGTGTGCTGCTGCTGTAGCTATCTTTTTTGCCCTTTTTTGCTATATTTTGCTAGTGTGGTGTGCCTGTTGTGTGCTACTGCTGCAGTTATCTTTTTTGCTCTTTTTTGCTCTGTGTTGTTGGTGTGTTGCGCCTGTTGTGTGCTGCTGCTGCAGCTTTCTTTTTTGCTTTGTTTTGCTGGTGTGTTGCTGTTTTGCTCACTTTTTGGCTCTATTTTCTGGTTCTATTATGTGCTGCTGCTGCTAGTTCTATTGTCTTTTAAAATTTTGTTTTATACTTTTATGTATGTTATAAAGTTGTTTACGGTTTGTGAATTGTGAATTAGGATTTTAATTTTATT
>CATOZR010000164.1:0-11574 GCA_954870605.1 Acer campestre
AAACTACAATTTTACCCCCCTAAGGTAACCGTTGGGACCCAACGGCTACATTGTTTGCTATAAAAAAACCCCCTCCCTTCAATCAGAATCCATATCAGCCTTTTTGCAACTTCCATCATCACCCCTTCCCTGTCACAACTTACAAACACCATACATTTCACACGCCCTTCTCTATCACAACTTACAAACACAATACATTTCACAAATAGACTTGAGTTGACAAACAAATATTATTTTCAACCATGGAAGGAGAGTTCTACAGCATCAAGCAACATTAATGGTGGAATGATAATATTTCGAAACAAATCATGCATGTGTGGGAAAAAAGGCTGGTGTGAAGATATCCAATTCGAAAAATAATCCAGGTAAGTTGTTCTATATTTGTGAAAATAGGCAATGCAAATACTTTAGTTGGTGGGAGCCAGATTCAAGAGAGTTTACATCATGCTTGCCAAGTTTTGAAGAAAAGAATAGTTATTCAACTATTCTAGAAGAAGTGAAAGTTTTAAATGCAAAGATGCATACCTTGGACACTAATTTAAATGGAAGAATGCAAAATTTGGAGTCCATACAAAGTGGGTTAAAGATGTTGCTGCTGTTAGGATTATGCTCAATAGTAAGAGTGTAATAGTGTAATTAACAATCTTATTCATATTAATAAAGTGATTTCTGGTTTAAACAAATCTTATAGCATTTATAGTTTAATAATTGTTAAAGTAAATAATCATAAGGTCTAAAGACTATGAGAAAAGAAGAATTGTTCGTACATCTGGATATGTATGTGGTAGACACAATTCTTTAGTTAGTCTTGAATATGGTTCACAACTTAAGTTAAAGGTTGGGCACCTTTATCTTGTTAAAGTTGTAGACTTCTTTTGCTAGCATTTGAGTGGGATCAAATGAGATATGATGAGTCTAAAATCATCGGAGTGTCTTCGAGCAAAAGAGTCTAGTGCACTGGGTGCATTGAACAGGATCACAATGAAATACTTTATCTATAACCGTCAATAGATAAAAGTAATTTCATTATCAGGACAATCGGAGAGTCTATCTTAATCCTGAGATAAATGATGGACTTATGGTTGCAGGTGATATCATTTGAGCTATCAATGAGTACGATTATATCGCATAGTCTATCCTCGATAGTTTGGTGATATTCATTTGTTAATCGATAGAGGACTTCATTTATAGATATGGACATCGTGGCTCCATTTATTAAATGAGAGTATAATATCATCATATGGATGTTTTGAGGTAATTGGATATTAAATCTCAACGTTGAGTTTTCAATAGTGGCTATTGAAAACATGGCTTCTGGACAAGTCAAAATATCCAAGTTCAAAACGTGGTCATATGAGTAAAAATGGTAACTTGGAGAGTTATAGGCGGTCTATGAACTCTTGGCGATTACTGATATTAATCACGAGGATACACTATCTCCAATATGATTGTCTAGGGTATGAATGAGGAAGCATCTTCCTTTTCTGTCTTTATTTAAGAGTTCAATTTTAGCTCTTTAGTGGAATGAGCTAAAATTAATGGATCGGACCTAAGTGAATCATTTGTTGATTGTGATTAGGTTATGTCTATTGGAGCTTAAATTTAGATAGCCCGCCAAGATCCCCAATCCACACGGACTTGCATGGATCACTTGATATATTCTACCGGACCAATTTGGGGTCCATCTAGAATTGCAATTTAATATATTAAGAATATAATTTGCACATTATTTAGGTAATGGGCTGCACAATTATATTTATATATTAATGAATAACATGTGGGCTTGTTTCTTTTAGTAAGAATGGGTCTAGTTCACATGTGGGCTTTTTATTTAAAGTCCAAAGGATTAAATGAAATGAGAAAATAATATTTGGGCCCAATATATATATGGGGCGGCAACAAGGTTATTAACCTAAAATATTATTTTGTTTTCATTATTTAATTAAATAAGAATTAATTAATTTATTAATTAATTGTTTAATTAAAGTAACAAATCTTTTCTAAATAGGAAATATGATTCCTATTTGTATACTATTGGTAGTAGTATAATTAAATAGAAAGACTTGTTTGACAAGGAAAATAAATAATTAATTTTATTTATTTAATCAAATAGGAAGTCTTTTTATTTTAGTCCAATAAGGAATAAAAGATTATTGAGTTGGATTAGGGTTTGGAAATCTTAAACTAAATAGGAATTAGGGTGCAACTAAATCTCCAATATTTTAGGAGTGAAATTGTGGCAACCCTAATTTGATTTGGTAGAGATTTCGGCCACCCTAGAGCAAAAAGGAAGAGAAAAATTCGGCCACCTATATAAGACCACATATAGATTTCGGCCACCCCCTAGTGCTAATGTGCAGAATTTTTCTTCTTCTTCTTCTTCTAAACTCATAGTTAGAAATCTATTATTCTACTAAGAACAAAAAGAACATAGATTATTCTTTGATTGTATTCTAGTTGCTTATTCATCTATGAGCTTGTGAATACTATATCGATTAAGGTTCACGCGAGTTTCGATCATTAGATTGAGAACTCAAAAGTGACTGGAATAATCTTAGGTTCTTTTAGATTGTTTTTGGGACTAACGGATCAAGAAAAGTTTATTGAATCCAATCACAGGTTTGCAATTCAAAGAAAGGGAGACCACGCTCCTAGGTGATCCACGTTCGTGCTAGGATTGAAGATCTTACGGATTACCATCGACGCAAGTCAATCGGATCACGCTACAAGAGGTATTAATATATTTTATTACTTTCTTATATATATATGTTTGATTAATCAAAAGGGTTTAAGGTTCATAATTGGAAAAATTTTAAAAGCTACCCAAACACTATTTTTTTGTCTCGCTTCCGCTGCGGGTACGTATATTTTTCCCTACAGCTGCTGCTAAATATGATAATCTTTTGTCTCTCAATATCTATGTTTTTTATTAATGTGATGAAGATGTAATGCACCTTTGTATGTAATGCAGTCCTAGATTTAATTGAATCAAAGCTATAATGCACTGTATGAATGATAGAACATAATGCATTGTATGAATGAAAGCTATAATGTAAGGTATGAATGATAGAAAACCGAAACCATTGAAGCAATAAACAGATAATAGGCATATAAGATAATATTTCCATACATAGTTTCCATAAAACAGAAAGTTTCCACACCTAAGCACTAACACATCAAGTGCTAACAAAAACCAACATCAGGGTGACTTTTTCCACACCTAAGCAGCTAACAAAAACGAATAAAAGGTACAAGTACCAACAAGTAACATCCATGAACCAGCTACAGCACCAAATTCAAATGAAACTAGCTACATTACATTGTCACTTGAGATTGTTGAGTCGAAACCTGTGTGGGAGGTTGTGAAGAGGAGGCACCTACTCGTGCATTGGTTGATGACTTGTTCACATCCTTTGCAACCCTCTATAGATAGTACACAAATAGAAGAGAGTCGGTACAACAACAACAAAAAAAAAAAAAAAAAAAAAAAAAAAAAAACACCAATAGAAATGGCAGGAAACAATAGAAAGAAAAGTAAGCAATGAAAATTGTAGTAATATTTACCTTATTGCTTTCAGAATTGATGACAGCTTTACAAGTCCTTTTGTTGTGGCCGGGATTTTTACATTTTGTACAAATAACACTCCCACTCCTTGATGCTTTTGGTTTCTCATGTGATTCCCTCTTCCTTACAAGCTTTGGTCTACCAGGTTTCTTTTTGATTGGTGGTGGGTCTACAACTGCTGCTTCCATATCCTCCCATACACAAAAATCTGGAATGGGACTGATCATAGAGCTATAGGTTCTAAGAAAGGTAGATTTGGTCAAGCTTGGGTGAATAAACTGAGTTATGCCTTCATTTATTCCACCCATTCCATAAAAGTGTCTAATCCCAGCCAATGCATGACTACATGGCACCCCACTAATCTGCCATGCCCCACACTCACATGTTTTTTCAACTAAGTTGGCTGTATATGTCCTATTTAAACCCATCAGCTCATATTTTCCCTCTCCTGCATGTATAAGTTGTAGGATTCTACTCTCCGCACTATTTTCAACTATTTTCTTGTTCACAGTTGGTGGTATTTCAGATTTCCACGTACCACAACCCTCTTTTCTCAGTTGGAACCTAGTCATTACCATTCTTCTAATGAATTCCAATAAGTTGAGATATGTCCTAGCCCTAAAATCCTTCAACATGCTATTGAATGCCTTAGTCATGTTATTAGTCACATGATCACACTTAATAGAGGGGTCAAATGCATGCCTACACCAATTTTCTGTTTCTATTTCAGATAACCATGCTTGTGCCTTCATACTAACTAGACCTATATCTCTCATAGCTTTCTTGAATTCATGCACATCAAATGACTTACTAGCTTTCCAGAAAAGTTGTTTCAGTTTTTGTCCAGAATATGGAGTCCTAAAATTGGCATAGATATGCCTTGCACAGTACCTATTTAAAACATATTATGGGTGTTAATATATGTAACATATATGAGTGTACAAATTGAATTAAAATAGGAAATATATGTTAATATGTGCAGCGCATATATCATTGTAAAACAGCAATGATATTCTGGACATACATTAAAAAAGAGAGTTTACAAACTGAATTAAAATATATGTAGCATAATACTTTAAAACATATTATGGGTGTTAATATATGTAGCATATATAAGTGTACAAACTGAATTAAAATAGGAAATATATGTATATATGTGCAGCATATATCATTGTAAAACAGCAATGACATTTTTTTTTTCATTAAAAAAAAATCTAATTAAAACAGCAAAAAAGGGTATATATTTCTAAATTAAACAAACTTAATCAAAGGAAAAAAGTACCTTATACTTGCATGTGGCCAATGAGCCTTCAAAGCCCCAATCACCCCCTTCTGTCTATCACTCATGAAACATATTGGCTTGTATGCTGGGTACTTCAAATATAGACGCAATTGTTCCAAAAACCATGACCAACTCTCCAAAGTTTCTCCTTCACAGACGCAGCATGCAAGTGGAAAAAGACCACTGTTTGCATCCAGAGCAACGGCTGACAGAAGTACTCCTCCATACGGCCCCTTCAAATGGCAGCCATCAATCCCAATGAATGGCCTGCACCCATCCATAAACCCCTTCTTTTGTGCTTCAAAGCTAAGGAAGAATCTTTGGAAGGTTGTGGTAGGTTCAAGCAAGTGCAGATATGCTGCTGAACCTGGATTACATTGTTGCACCATGATTGCATATTTCCTTATATGTTTAAAACTCTTGTCATGCTCTTTTAATAGCACTTGAAGTGCTATTTTTTTTGCATTGTAAAGTCTTTGAGCATCAACTGTCACATTAAATTGATCTCTTAACAGATCAGAAATAACCCTACAACTAATGTCAGGATTGCTCTTGACAAGAGCCCCAAACTTGCTAACTATCCACTTGGCTCTTGCCTCTTTACTTCTACAAAGCCTATGACAGAGATGCTCATTATTGTAGGTCTTAATTTGCATAGTTGTATCATCAATTAGGTTTGAAGCATGCAACCTCCAAGGACATCCCTCCTTTTGGCATGCATATGTTAACCTATTCTTATCATTTTTCACCTTATTATAATTAAAACCCTCTTGAATGGCATAGTCTGTCAACAATGCCCTCAATGAGTACACACTATCATGTGTTTGACCAACCTCAAACTCTATTGGAGTACCTAACAGTTGTTTAAAAGGGTTGGTCTTTATCAATTTAGCTAATTTAGCATCCACATTTTCAGCTTCTGAGTCACTAACAAACTCATCATTAGGGTGAGAATTGTACCCTTCAAACAGTTGAAGGTTGATATTCTTTTCAGCCTCATCTAACCCAAATTCATCAGACCCATGACCTAACCCAAAATCATAAGACCCATCACCTAACCCAAATTCATCCTCATCTACACTAGCCACTAATCTACCACTATCAACCTCTATCACCTCATCACTATCACCAGACACACTATGTCCATCCTCATCACCATGTGCATCCTCATTATCACCCTCATAATCAAATAAATTATTTTCAAAATCACTAAACCCTATATTTTGGTTGTCAACTACAAACCTAGGATATTCATTGGGAATGTTTGTAGATGCTTCTAGTGGAAGTGGGATATATGCTTTCTTCTCTACTTCAAATGTAATACTCTTCTTATCATGATTACTAAACAACTTAAAGACATCTACAAGGTCACTATCAGTATTCACAGCCATTCTGTCACTACACCATGGCAATACCACCCAAACACAGTATTCCTCAGTAGGTACATCTTCACAACCAGTTTGTTTCTCAGACATGGTATGCAACAATGTAATCAAACTAACATGGTCAGCATCACAACTACCAAGCTTAAACACCTTAGAGTCGTAGTGAATAAATATCTCAAAAATATCCATTCAAACTGTGCAAAATATATATATATATATATATCAGTCAAAATATCAAACATGCCATATTACAACAAACAAAGATTGAAATATAAACCTATTTAAAATAGCAAATATGTGTTAATATATACAGCATATACAAGTGTATAACATGCCATATTATGGAGCACTCTGCCGTAATTTCATACAAGTGTATACAAGTGTATATGTGTTATTATAAACCTATTTAAAATAGCAAATATGTGTTAATCTATGCAGCATATACAAGTGTATATACAAGTATATGCAGCACTCTGCCTTAACAAAAATAAAAAATGCATTTTTATACAATATTCTTGCTTATTTCATGTCTAATAATCATGAACACGTCAATTACACCATTAATTTCATTCTAATCAACTACAAACAAAAAAACCCCCAAATTTTGTTAACAGAAACCCTAACACTTTAACGATAATGAAAATGAACAATCACAAGTGCACCCATGCATGAAAAATCAACATATAACCACTATCGAAACTTCAAGTTTAAAAAACATACCTTTTTGTACGAAAAGAACCCAGGAAACCTCTTCGAATCCTTCTACTTCAACACTCTTACTCTGTGCACAACCTCAGTCTCCTATTTCTACTTCAAACAGTGTTACAAATCCTTATGACTATTTGGTTACTGATGATCGGGTGATGGTATGGTTATTTTTTGGCGCGAATGGCTTTGGAGATGAACAGATTGCATGAAGGAGTTTTCTCAGAAGTTGAAAGTGAAATGGCTTTGGGACCACCGACCACGACATTTTTTTAAGAGTCTTGGCATCTGGTAATAGTGGAAGGGTGAGTTGTCAGTCATCTGATCCACATGTTTTATTTGTATTTAATAAATCTTAAATTTGATTTTGTTTTTTACTTTCTTGCCCTTCAATAATTAATTGTCATTCAAGTCCTCCAAGAGGAATTACAAGATTACCCTCGTTGTTTCACGGTCAAAACTCAATTTAACAGAAAACCTAACGGCAGGGGGTATATATTCGAATACTTTGATTTTCAGGGGGAATATCAACCAATTCTGAAACTAGGGGGGGGTAAATTAACGAATATGGCAAACTACAGGGCGAAAAATCATAATTTCCCAAAACTATATATATATACATTGACGAAAATAACCTTCTAGCTCAAAGTCAGTAGTAACCAAACTACTATAGCTGCAAAGTGCAGACACAAACACCTGACTGAGAAGCTGTTGTTTGTTTGTTGATATGTGAAGAGAGAGGAACTCGTCCGTACAGTGACAATTTCTTCTCGGTGATTCAAATGAAAGCCTTCATTTTTGTGAATTCGATCAATAATTACTCGAACCCACTAATTATTTCTCCACATAATTATTTTCCTTTTCGGTTTCCATCACTTTCTGGGGAAAATAATCAGAGGTTGATTCGTTGCATTTCGCGCGCAAAATGGCTTCCCAATACGAAGACCTCGAATCTCTCTCCCGTCAGAGCTTCTTCTTCTTCATCGGCCGACTCAGTCGGTTACGGTGGATGGGATGATCTGAGATTCGGTGGCAGCGGTGGTGGTGAGTCGACCGACTCGAGTGAGTCGACCAGGTTCCGTAATTTCTTAGTTTCGATTGGAATTTATGATAAAAAGCATGTATTTACGTTTGTTTTAGGGCTTGTTTGTGCTCTTGCTATTTCTAGAGTTAGGGTTTCTTCGATAATTGTGTTTCCAGCTTCGGTTTTGGTTTTTGCTGTTGGGTTCTCGTTTGGTTTTGTTCGTGGTGGGTGTTTAAATGCAAGTAAGAGGAGGTCAAAAGAGGACATTTTTAGGGTTTATAGTGAGAAATTGAAGAATTTAGTGGAAATTTTTGAAGGGTTTGATGATAAAGTTAGTACATTGAAAAGTGATATACAAAGTGCTATAGATCGTAATATAGTTACTGTAAGTGATTTAGAAAATTATTATAATGTAATGGAATCAATAAAGTTATCAGCTTCAAATGCCAGAGATGTCGTCGAGGCTTATATTGTGAATGTGGAGAATTCTAATAATGTGTTAGTGGAAAGCAACAACAAATCGAATAAAAAGAGCAAAGAGATTGGTGAAGTTGGGTTTCAGTTGTTGCAATTTATTATTGGTGGTTTATCAGGAAAAAAAGTGGTTAATTCCAAGCCCAACAAAGTGAAAGATAATGTTAAGCAGGGAACTGTTGAGAATGTGGTAAATGATCAGAATCGGGGACATAATTTAAGTCCTCGGGAGGAAGAAAGGTGTTTCAGTTCTCTTAATGACAATAGAGGAGCTGCGAATTCAAGTTTTTCACAAGATTCTTCAATCAAGGCTACTTTGGATCAAGATGGAGATAGAAGAATGAAGATGGATTTGCATGAAGAAAAAATGAGTTTGGGGAGGATGGGTGCAAGTGGCAAGGGATTTATCGAGAGCAAAGAGTATAGTTACCGGAATGACAGATTGCAGTTCATGAATAATCGCGTTTCCTTAGATACAGGCCATACTAATGGAGCTAGAGCATGGGAATCCCGTAACAATTTGCTTGATTCGATGGATTTTAGAGTCAGTTGGAAACATATGGAAAGCGAAACTTCTTTTGTGCAAGAACAGGTGCTCAAGAAATCAAATGGAGCCTATAGGTCTTCTGATGACAATGACGATGAGATTTCCCGTTTCAGAGAAAAGAAGGTGAATACTGAACGTGATTCCTCTCTGGTGGATCACCTGTCTACTCAAGGGAGTGAGGCTGGTTCTTCTTCGTCTTCACCTTTTGCAGATGATGTGGTGTTTGATCGGTATGTTACAAAAGCTAATGATCTTCTGAAACAAGCCAAAGACTGTATAAGGAGTAGTTCGGATCAAGAGCATGCAGAGATCATATTGTACAATTCTGCCAAGTTGCTTTCTAAAGCCACAGCTATGAAGCCAATGAGTCTCTTGGCTGTTGGCCAGTTGGGCAACACTTATCTTCTTCATGGAGAACTAAAACTACGTATTAGCCGTGAGCTGAGAAGTATCCTTTCAAGAAATGATCCCTTATCTGTTGAGAAACAGGAAAGAGTGCTCAAGGGGCTAGATTACCAGTTAGCAAGTAAAGACGAGATAGCAACTGTCCTTGTTAATGTGTGTGAAGAGTGTGAAGAACTTCTTGTGATGGCTGGCAGAAAATATAGGTTTGCTTTGTCAATTGATGGGAATGATGTGAGAGCCTTGTATAATTGGGGGCTTGCTCTCTCTTTCCGTGCACAACTAATTGCGGATATTGGACCAGTAAGCATCCTCACCTAGCATAATTAGCTTATTCGTTGTCATTTCTATAATATTTCTAACAAACAAGACCCTCAGATTGGCAAACTTGGTTTTGCTTTGGTTGTGGTAACCAATCGAGTGAGTTCACTCGTCTTAACCTGATTTAGACTTATTGCCTTCAGGATGAAAAGATGGATTTTTCAAATTGAATCTACTATTAACTATAATATCTAGCTCACAATTGAATGGATTGGAAATTTAGGTTGAACTAACTCAATTCTGTCTTTCGAATTCTAGGAAGCAGCTTTTGATGCTGACAAAGTATTCTTGGCTGCAATTGATAAATTTGATGCTATGATGTCCAGAGGCAATGTTTATGCACCAGACGGTATGTTTAATTTCTTTCCTTTTCTGTCAGATATTCCCTGTGGTTGCAAGGCTTCAAACCCTACATTTGGTCATAAAAAAATGTGCACTAAAGAGTCCAAGGGACGTTAAAATGTTATAGTTGTGACATGTATATCAAATGATTCTTTAAGATTACTGGTGTGCTGTGACCCCTTGACATGGACATGAGTGTCATTTTCGACATGGATTTGTCAAAGACCATCCTTCAGAAATCTCAACTTGATTTACATCATATGTGTGTTTATCTATATTATAATTACATCATAAGTATATCTATAATTGTGTGTTTATTTATTTGTAGAATAACAATGTGATGCAAGTATGTATCTATCTATACGAGTTTTGGACATTGGTGGACTCAAATGTCATGCAAATATTTTGTCCTCAACTTTGTGATTTTTCTTTGCATTCACACATATGGAATGAATTCACTCTCAAAGAAGTATGAAATTTCGCTTGACATTTATATGTGTAAACTGCAGCTCTATTCAGATGGGGTGCAGTGTTGCAGCAAAGGTCTCGCTTACGGCCAAGTAACAGCAAAGAGAAGGTGAAGCTGCTACAGCAGGCTATAAGATTATACGAAGATGCACTTCATATGGACTCTGACAATCTTCAAGTAAGGGACGCATTGTTGTCATGTATGTCTGAGCTTGATTACATTCGCTTTTAGTGGTCACTAACAATAAAAGTATCTAGTCTAACGGTTCATTGTATGTTTCCTCACCGGCCCTGTTTTGGTTTTCATTATCTGTGGTTCTTGTTACCCAGTCTGCCCTACAAAATGTGTTGTGGTGGATAGCCAGCCTCATGCCATCCATTATGTTTGCAAACAACGAATAATGTTGATGATAAATGAAAGATAGATAAATGTATCGATTTATGTTTTTAGTTACCATCATAGAAACAGAATTATAACAATTTTGTATGCCTTTGATTGTTAGGCCTTCTGCTATGTTCAGTATTGTTAGCTTTAATTATCTCTTGTATTCACATTGATACCATCAATAATTTGTCAATGTACACCTTTATGTATGTTATTGCTGCTAATGTAGTTCACTTTGGATCTTAATATACTTCTATTAGTGTAAAGAAGTCTTAATACCAGTTCAAGTCTTAATTTCAGTGATTTCTTTTACTTACTTATGTCTTAATTTAAGATATTTGTGTCTAAATTAAAAAGGCACAATTTCTGGCTTTACATATGAAATTGAGAAATTATGATAATACACATTAAACTTAAATAAATTATATTTTAATTTTAATTTAAAAATATAAAATGGTAATGGTAAAGTGTCTCCATCTTAGGGAAGGCCATCGACCTTCTTGTTGGAGGATACCAACAAGGAGGTGACCTTCTTGCCTGAGGATACCAACAGCCTCCTTGTCGATGGTTGGCCGTCTCACTATAGTCTTTAATGGTGGCAAAATGGGCCGGGCTTTCCACATTGGATACACACAAAACAAGTGCAACAACAACAAAAATTCTCAATGGAGCAC
>CATOZR010000165.1:10000-12500 GCA_954870605.1 Acer campestre
GAAAAACATTGCGACGGGACATGACAACGGCCAAGTGAGAAAGTACTGACAGTGCCTATCTCAGACGAGAGGTTAAAAACCCATTTCCTGACCCGACCGCGGCACCTCATTACTCCGATCCCACAGCCGAAGCCATGCTCACGTTTCTGTGAAGTACGTTGGAAAGACCAAAATCCGAGGTTCAACCGTTCCTCTCCTCTCGAGAAAGATAGAACACAGCACTACAAGCCCACTTGACCAAGTGAAAACATTTGAAAAACATTGCGACGGGACATGACAACGGCCAAGTGAGAAAGTACTGACAGTGCCTATCTCAGACGAGAGGTTAAAAACCCATTTCCTGACCCGACCGCGGTACCTCATTACTCCGATCCCACAGCCGAAGCCATGCTCACGTTTCTGTGAAGTACGTTGGAAAGACCAAAATCCGAGGTTCAACCGTCCCTCTCCTCTCGAGAAAGATAGAACACAGCACTACAAGCCCACTTGACCAAGTGAAAACATTTGAAAAACATTGCGACGGGACATGACAACGGCCAAGTGAGAAAGTACTGACAGTGCCTATCTCAGACGAGAGGTTAAAAACCCATTTCCTGACCCGACCGCGGTACCTCATTACTCCGATCCCACAGCCGAAGCCATGCTCACGTTTCTGTGAAGTACGTTGGAAAGACCAAAATCCGAGGTTCAACCGTCCCTCTCCTCTCGAGAAAGATAGAACACAGCACTACAAGCCCACTTGACCAAGTGAAAACATTTGAAAAAATTTGCGACGGGACATGACAACGGCCAAGTGAGAAAGTACTGACAGTGCCTATCTCAGACGAGAGGTTAAAAACCCATTTCCTGACCCGACCGCGGTACCTCATTACTCCGATCCCACAGCCGAAGCCATGCTCACGTTTCTGTGAAGTACGTTGGAAAGACCAAAATCCGAGGTTCAACCGTCCCTCTCCTCTCGAGAAAGATAGAACACAGCACTACAAGCCCACTTGACCAGTGAAAACATTTGAAAAAATTTGCGACGGGACATGACAACGGCCAAGTGAGAAAGTACTGACAGTGCCTATCTCAGACGAGAGGTTAAAAACCCATTTCTTGACCCCACCGCGGCACCTCATTACTCCGATCCCACAGCCGAAGCCATGCTCACGTTTCTGTGAAGTACGTTGGAAAGACCAAAATCCGAGGTTCAACCGTCCCTCTCCTCTCGAGAAAGATAGAACACAGCACTACAAGCCCACTTGACCAAGTGAAAACATTTGAAAAAATTTGCGACGGATTTGAAAAATTTTTCCGACGGGACATGGTGGAGATTATTGATTAATCTCCACCAACGGCCAGATGGGAAATTAGTGACGGTGCCGATCTCCAACGAGAGGTTAAAAAACTCATTTCCTGACCCGACCGCGGTATCCTCATTACTCCGATCCCACAGCCGAAGCCATGCTCACGTTTCTGTGAAGTACGTTGGAAAGACCAAAATCCGAGTTGAACCGTCCCTCTCCTCTCGAGAAAGATCGAACAGAGCACTCCTTTCCCACAGGCCGTGGCCGGCGGATCGATGAAAGTTTCCGACCGTCGCAAAACCCACAACCTTTCATCGATCCGCCGACCGGGGTGTGCCTATGCCTCACCCATCCTCCTCGATGGATGGGGGGGAACCCAAGCATAGGCACCGGGGCACCTCTTTTCTCAACCAACACCTCCCCCCTAAAGAGGTTTTAAAGCAGTTGCAGGAGTGTTTGGAGGGAACACACCTTATGCTTGAGCGGTCACCCAAGCCTATAAAACCTTCATTTTAAAGAATTTGGCCACGATTTTTTCCAAGAATGCTTAGAATGAGGCCACAAACCACCATGCAAAATTTGAGCCAATTCTGAGAATTTTTTTTTTTTTGCCCCCGAAGGCCAACGTTGCACGGCCAAGGCTAAAATCGAGCACAAGGCGTGCCCACGCCGAGGCACCAACGTGTGCTATTTGCACACGCCAAGGCACCAAGGAGTGGCTGGGGTGAGGGGGGCACCCCATGGCATCACTCTTTTGTGGGGCCCACCGGACTGACCTTACACCTCCCCCCCTAAAGAGGTTTTAAAGCACTTTCAGGAGTGTTTGGAGGGAACACACCTTATGCTTGAGCGGTCACCCAAGCCTATAAAACCTTCATTTTAAAGAATTTGGCCACGATTTTTTCCAAGAATGCTTAGAATGAGGCCACAAACCACCATGCAAAATTTGAGCCAATTCTGAGAATTTTTTTTTTTTTGCCCCCGAAGGCCAACGTTGCACGGCCAAGGCTAAAATCGAGCACAAGGCATGCCCATGCCGAGGCACCAACGTGTGCTATTTGCACACGCCAAGGCACCAAGGAGTGGCTGGGGTGAGGGGGGCACCCCATGGCATCACTATTTTGTGGGGCCCACCGGACTGACCTTACACCTCCCCCCCTAAAGAGGTTTTAAAGCACTTTCAGGAGTGGTGGGAGGGAACACACCCTATG
>CATOZR010000165.1:22500-25000 GCA_954870605.1 Acer campestre
TCTCAGACGAGAGGTTAAAAACCCATTTCCTGACCCGACCGCGGCACCTCATTACTCCGATCCCACAGCCGAAGCCATGCTCACGTTTCTGTGAAGTACGTTGGAAAGACCAAAATCCGAGGTTCAACCGTTCCTCTCCTCTCGAGAAAGATAGAACACAGCACTACAAGCCCACTTGACCAAGTGAAAACATTTGAAAAACATTGCGACGGGACATGACAACGGCCAAGTGAGAAAGTACTGACAGTGCCTATCTCAGACGAGAGGTTAAAAACCCATTTCCTGACCCGACCGCGGTACCTCATTACTCCGATCCCACAGCCGAAGCCATGCTCACGTTTCTGTGAAGTACGTTGGAAAGACCAAAATCCGAGGTTCAACCGTCCCTCTCCTCTCGAGAAAGATAGAACACAGCACTACAAGCCCACTTGACCAAGTGAAAACATTTGAAAAACATTGCGACGGGACATGACAACGGCCAAGTGAGAAAGTACTGACAGTGCCTATCTCAGACGAGAGGTTAAAAACCCATTTCCTGACCCGACCGCGGTACCTCATTACTCCGATCCCACAGCCGAAGCCATGCTCACGTTTCTGTGAAGTACGTTGGAAAGACCAAAATCCGAGGTTCAACCGTCCCTCTCCTCTCGAGAAAGATAGAACACAGCACTACAAGCCCACTTGACCAAGTGAAAACATTTGAAAAAATTTGCGACGGGACATGACAACGGCCAAGTGAGAAAGTACTGACAGTGCCTATCTCAGACGAGAGGTTAAAAACCCATTTCCTGACCCGACCGCGGTACCTCATTACTCCGATCCCACAGCCGAAGCCATGCTCACGTTTCTGTGAAGTACGTTGGAAAGACCAAAATCCGAGGTTCAACCGTCCCTCTCCTCTCGAGAAAGATAGAACACAGCACTACAAGCCCACTTGACCAGTGAAAACATTTGAAAAAATTTGCGACGGGACATGACAACGGCCAAGTGAGAAAGTACTGACAGTGCCTATCTCAGACGAGAGGTTAAAAACCCATTTCTTGACCCCACCGCGGCACCTCATTACTCCGATCCCACAGCCGAAGCCATGCTCACGTTTCTGTGAAGTACGTTGGAAAGACCAAAATCCGAGGTTCAACCGTCCCTCTCCTCTCGAGAAAGATAGAACACAGCACTACAAGCCCACTTGACCAAGTGAAAACATTTGAAAAAATTTGCGACGGATTTGAAAAATTTTTCCGACGGGACATGGTGGAGATTATTGATTAATCTCCACCAACGGCCAGATGGGAAATTAGTGACGGTGCCGATCTCCAACGAGAGGTTAAAAAACTCATTTCCTGACCCGACCGCGGTATCCTCATTACTCCGATCCCACAGCCGAAGCCATGCTCACGTTTCTGTGAAGTACGTTGGAAAGACCAAAATCCGAGTTGAACCGTCCCTCTCCTCTCGAGAAAGATCGAACAGAGCACTCCTTTCCCACAGGCCGTGGCCGGCGGATCGATGAAAGTTTCCGACCGTCGCAAAACCCACAACCTTTCATCGATCCGCCGACCGGGGTGTGCCTATGCCTCACCCATCCTCCTCGATGGATGGGGGGGAACCCAAGCATAGGCACCGGGGCACCTCTTTTCTCAACCAACACCTCCCCCCTAAAGAGGTTTTAAAGCAGTTGCAGGAGTGTTTGGAGGGAACACACCTTATGCTTGAGCGGTCACCCAAGCCTATAAAACCTTCATTTTAAAGAATTTGGCCACGATTTTTTCCAAGAATGCTTAGAATGAGGCCACAAACCACCATGCAAAATTTGAGCCAATTCTGAGAATTTTTTTTTTTTTGCCCCCGAAGGCCAACGTTGCACGGCCAAGGCTAAAATCGAGCACAAGGCGTGCCCACGCCGAGGCACCAACGTGTGCTATTTGCACACGCCAAGGCACCAAGGAGTGGCTGGGGTGAGGGGGGCACCCCATGGCATCACTCTTTTGTGGGGCCCACCGGACTGACCTTACACCTCCCCCCCTAAAGAGGTTTTAAAGCACTTTCAGGAGTGTTTGGAGGGAACACACCTTATGCTTGAGCGGTCACCCAAGCCTATAAAACCTTCATTTTAAAGAATTTGGCCACGATTTTTTCCAAGAATGCTTAGAATGAGGCCACAAACCACCATGCAAAATTTGAGCCAATTCTGAGAATTTTTTTTTTTTTGCCCCCGAAGGCCAACGTTGCACGGCCAAGGCTAAAATCGAGCACAAGGCATGCCCATGCCGAGGCACCAACGTGTGCTATTTGCACACGCCAAGGCACCAAGGAGTGGCTGGGGTGAGGGGGGCACCCCATGGCATCACTATTTTGTGGGGCCCACCGGACTGACCTTACACCTCCCCCCCTAAAGAGGTTTTAAAGCACTTTCAGGAGTGGTGGGAGGGAACACACCCTATGCTTGAGCGGTCACCCGACCCTATAAAAACTTCGTTTGAAAGATTTTTCCGTGCCATTT
>CATOZR010000165.1:35000-37500 GCA_954870605.1 Acer campestre
GATCCCACAGCCGAAGCCATGCTCACGTTTCTGTGAAGTACGTTGGAAAGACCAAAATCCGAGGTTCAACCGTTCCTCTCCTCTCGAGAAAGATAGAACACAGCACTACAAGCCCACTTGACCAAGTGAAAACATTTGAAAAACATTGCGACGGGACATGACAACGGCCAAGTGAGAAAGTACTGACAGTGCCTATCTCAGACGAGAGGTTAAAAACCCATTTCCTGACCCGACCGCGGTACCTCATTACTCCGATCCCACAGCCGAAGCCATGCTCACGTTTCTGTGAAGTACGTTGGAAAGACCAAAATCCGAGGTTCAACCGTCCCTCTCCTCTCGAGAAAGATAGAACACAGCACTACAAGCCCACTTGACCAAGTGAAAACATTTGAAAAACATTGCGACGGGACATGACAACGGCCAAGTGAGAAAGTACTGACAGTGCCTATCTCAGACGAGAGGTTAAAAACCCATTTCCTGACCCGACCGCGGTACCTCATTACTCCGATCCCACAGCCGAAGCCATGCTCACGTTTCTGTGAAGTACGTTGGAAAGACCAAAATCCGAGGTTCAACCGTCCCTCTCCTCTCGAGAAAGATAGAACACAGCACTACAAGCCCACTTGACCAAGTGAAAACATTTGAAAAAATTTGCGACGGGACATGACAACGGCCAAGTGAGAAAGTACTGACAGTGCCTATCTCAGACGAGAGGTTAAAAACCCATTTCCTGACCCGACCGCGGTACCTCATTACTCCGATCCCACAGCCGAAGCCATGCTCACGTTTCTGTGAAGTACGTTGGAAAGACCAAAATCCGAGGTTCAACCGTCCCTCTCCTCTCGAGAAAGATAGAACACAGCACTACAAGCCCACTTGACCAGTGAAAACATTTGAAAAAATTTGCGACGGGACATGACAACGGCCAAGTGAGAAAGTACTGACAGTGCCTATCTCAGACGAGAGGTTAAAAACCCATTTCTTGACCCCACCGCGGCACCTCATTACTCCGATCCCACAGCCGAAGCCATGCTCACGTTTCTGTGAAGTACGTTGGAAAGACCAAAATCCGAGGTTCAACCGTCCCTCTCCTCTCGAGAAAGATAGAACACAGCACTACAAGCCCACTTGACCAAGTGAAAACATTTGAAATAATTTGCGACGGATTTGAAAAATTTTTCCGACGGGACATGGTGGAGATTATTGATTAATCTCCACCAACGGCCAGATGGGAAATTAGTGACGGTGCCGATCTCCAACGAGAGGTTAAAAAACTCATTTCCTGACCCGACCGCGGTATCCTCATTACTCCGATCCCACAGCCGAAGCCATGCTCACGTTTCTGTGAAGTACGTTGGAAAGACCAAAATCCGAGTTGAACCGTCCCTCTCCTCTCGAGAAAGATCGAACAGAGCACTCCTTTCCCACAGGCCGTGGCCGGCGGATCGATGAAAGTTTCCGACCGTCGCAAAACCCACAACCTTTCATCGATCCGCCGACCGGGGTGTGCCTATGCCTCACCCATCCTCCTCGATGGATGGGGGGGAACCCAAGCATAGGCACCGGGGCACCTCTTTTCTCAACCAACACCTCCCCCCTAAAGAGGTTTTAAAGCAGTTGCAGGAGTGTTTGGAGGGAACACACCTTATGCTTGAGCGGTCACCCAAGCCTATAAAACCTTCATTTTAAAGAATTTGGCCACGATTTTTTCCAAGAATGCTTAGAATGAGGCCACAAACCACCATGCAAAATTTGAGCCAATTCTGAGAATTTTTTTTTTTTTTGCCCCCGAAGGCCAACGTTGCACGGCCAAGGCTAAAATCGAGCACAAGGCGTGCCCACGCCGAGGCACCAACGTGTGCTATTTGCACACGCCAAGGCACCAAGGAGTGGCTGGGGTGAGGGGGGCACCCCATGGCATCACTCTTTTGTGGGGCCCACCGGACTGACCTTACACCTCCCCCCCTAAAGAGGTTTTAAAGCACTTTCAGGAGTGTTTGGAGGGAACACACCTTATGCTTGAGCGGTCACCCAAGCCTATAAAACCTTCATTTTAAAGAATTTGGCCACGATTTTTTCCAAGAATGCTTAGAATGAGGCCACAAACCACCATGCAAAATTTGAGCCAATTCTGAGAATTTTTTTTTTTTTGCCCCCGAAGGCCAACGTTGCACGGCCAAGGCTAAAATCGAGCACAAGGCATGCCCATGCCGAGGCACCAACGTGTGCTATTTGCACACGCCAAGGCACCAAGGAGTGGCTGGGGTGAGGGGGGCACCCCATGGCATCACTATTTTGTGGGGCCCACCGGACTGACCTTACACCTCCCCCCCTAAAGAGGTTTTAAAGCACTTTCAGGAGTGGTGGGAGGGAACACACCCTATGCTTGAGCGGTCACCCGACCCTATAAAAACTTCGTTTGAAAGATTTTTCCGTGCCATTTTTTGCATGGATGCCTAGAATAGTGTCATAGACTATCTTGCAAAATTTGAGCCAATTC
>CATOZR010000166.1:0-17309 GCA_954870605.1 Acer campestre
GTAAGGTATTGAGCCTTCAAATCCTCATGTAGATGATGACGGATTATGACCATAGCTGTGGATCTATCCTGTTCATTAGCCTGGCTATCATCAATGGTGTAGTATAGGCTTGGGATTTTAAGTATAATCCGGCATCAATAACCCAAGACATATAGTTGTCTCCCGATACCTTGAGTGCATCGAACTTCAAATTTGCAAGTTTGGACATGCTTACAGTTTCTTTTTCTGTAAATTAAATTGTGAATTTTAATTTAGTGTGAATATAATTAAAGAGTATATTAAACAATTCCAGAACGGTATATATGTCCTGTAAATAACAGTTCCAGAACGGTATATATGTCCTGTAAATAACAGTTCCAGAACGGTATATATGTCCTGTAAATTACAGTTCCAGAACGGTATATATGTCCTGTAAATAACAGTTCCAGAACGGTATATATGTCCTGTAAATTACAGTTCCAGAACGGTATATATGTCCTGTAAATAACAGTTCCAGAACGGTATATATGTCCTGTAAATTACAGTTCCAGAACGGTATATATGTCCTGTAAATTACAGTTCCAGAACGGTATATATGTCCTGTAAATAACAGTTCCAGGAGGCTGAGCTCACCTGCTATGTGCATAAAAATTAAATCTAGAACTATATATAATGTTCCGTTTTAACGGCACAGCCATTTGTATACGAAATATATATAGATCCAGAATATTGAGATTTAGAGAAAATTGAGATTTAGAGAAAATTGAGATTTAGAGAAAATAAATTCAGGACTATATATATATGTTCCGTTTACGGCACAGCCATTTTGTATACGAAATATATACAGATCCAGAATATTGAGATTTTAGAGAAAATTGAGATTTAGAGAAAATTGAGATTTAGAGAAAATAAATTCAGGACTATATATATATGTTCCGTTTAACGGCACAGCCATTTTGTATACGAAATATATATATATCCAGAATATTGAGATTTAAAGTAAATCATCCATCAGGGATCCCTTTTACTTATATACACGAATATCAAGCCGTAAATAAATCACTCACCTGGAGATACTTTTTACTTACATACGATCGTGCTGATAACGTGTTATAAAAGAATTGAAAGAAATAGATGAAAAATATATGATTAAGTGATAAATAATAAATGAAGAGATGAGAGATGCGAGAGAGTGAGAGAAGAGATTAACACAGTAAACAAGAGATATGAGAGAGAGAGAGTATTTACTTTTAATGCTTTTGAATTGATCTTTCAGTTGAACTAACTCTTTACAAGAGAGAGAGAGCACATATATATAGGCAAATAAAGAGATAAGGCAAGTGGGAGATATTTAGTGAGTGAGTGGGAGAGGCGGTGGAAGTGGGATGAGAGATGGGCAAGTGGGAGATATTTTGTAGGATATTTTGAGTGATATTATACATGTGGTAAAAGCCACATATATTATAACACTCCCCTTTGGATTTATACCACATGTATTAATCTTCTAGGGAAAAACTCAATGAGATAAAACTAAGTAAAATATATACAATAATCTCTTGGATCTAATGGGGTTGGACATTACAAACTATCTCATTAAAAACCTTGTCAGGAAAACCCAGTGGGATAAAACCTGATCGAAGGGAAAAAGAGTATAGTGCACATATGCCCATTTAAAACTTTGCTCCCCCTGATTGAACGCTCCCCCTCATAAAACTTCAGTATTTAATCTCGTAATTTAGAAAGTCGACGCATGCCTATTCCATATACCAGCTTCTCAAAAGTTGATGTAGGCAATGATTTGGTAAACAGATCTGCAAGATTGTCTGTAGACCGTATTTGCTTAACATCAATTTGTCGGCTCTGCTGAAGCTCATGAGTATAGAAGAATTTAGGAGAAATATGTTTGGTTCCATCTCCTTTGATATACCCTCCTCTAATTTGAGCAATGCAAGCAGCATTATCTTCAAATATCTGTGTTGGCATTTCTGTAGATAACGAAAATCCACAAGTATTCTGAATATGATGAATAACTGACCTTAACCAAACACATTCTCGACTGGCTTCGTGAAGTGCGATGATTTCTGAATGGTTAGATGATGTAGCAACCATAGTCTGTTTTGTGGAACGCCAGGATATTGCTGTGCCATTATATGTAAAAACATATCCCGTCTGTGAACGAGCTTTGTGGGGATCAGACAGATACCCGGCATCAGCATAACCAAGTAAACCTGAAAAATTGTTAGACTTTGTATAAAATAATCCTAAATCTTTCGTTCCACTAAGGTAACGAAAAAGATGTTTGATTCCATTCCAATGCCTCCGAGTTGGTGCTGAGCTAAATCTAGCCAGTACATTCACAGAGAATGCAATATCTGGTATAGTACACTGAGCCAGATATAATAATGCACCAATAGCATTAAGATATGGTACCTCAGTACCAAGTATCTTTTCATCATTTTCTTTTGGACGGAATGGATCTCTTTTAGGATCAAGAGTTCTAACAATCATAGGAGTACTTAATGGATGAGCATTATCCATATTAAATCTTTTTAAAATCTTTTCAATATATGCTGATTGATGCATGAGTACTCCATTTGATCTATGCTCGATCTCGAGGCCGTTTTCCCAGATCTTTCATTTCGAATTCCCTTTTTAAATATTCAGCAGTTTTTAGAAGCTCTCCAGGAGTTCCAATTAAATTCATATCATCAACATAAACTGCTATGATAGCAAATCCAGATTCTGATTTTTTAATGAAAACACATGGACATATAGGATTATTAATATATCCTTCTTTTATCAGATATTCACTGAGACGGTTGTACAAATAATGTCCATAAAATTCCCATTAAGAAAAATATGTCTTGCCAAGAGTGCAACGACTCACATAATTCTGCAGAGTCAGAAATATTTTATGAATTCGACTTTGCTGAGAGCAAATGTTATTAATGTATTAGGTCCAACGGATCTGATAGAAAGCTCTGGAAGAACCATGATATTGTTATCAAACAATATTAAATTATACATCAAGTCCAACGGATCTGATAGAAAGCTCTGGAAGAGCCACGATATTGTTATCAAACAATACTCAATTATGTATCAATGATACTTGATATTATTCAAAGAACAACATAAAGAAATATGTTTGGTTCAAGGGCATTTAAAGTTAATATCAGATAAAATCTGGTAGATCTGATGGATCTGATTAAAGGCTCTAGAAGAGCCACAATCTTATTGCCAGATGGTATTCAATTATGTATCAATGATACTTTATATCATTCAAGCAGAATATAAAGAAATCTGTTTAGATCAAAGACATGTAATTTTATTAATGTCATATTGAGATCATTAATAATAAGAATGTTGAATATCTATGCGTGATTCAAGCCAGAAACTGATTATAGAAAAACTGTGTTCTTTATCATCCGGATTATATTGTTAATCAGAAAAGGGATGTATGTGGATATATTTATCCACCAAATAAAACCATATCATTCTAAAGTTGGTTTTGAATCCCTATCATTCAAAGGGATATATGTGGACATATTCATCCACCAAAAGAACCATTTCATTATTTTATGGTTCTAGTTGATGCATCTACGAGATGATCACATGTTTATTATCAAACATCTCCAGTTGAGATTGATGTTCAACATCCAGCTTTCGCATGTACTTATAATTAGAATGGATTAGCGGAATCACTTATCAAACGTTTCCAGGTAATTACGAGAACTTTATTATTTCAATTCAATTACCAATTTCTATATGGGACGTTCTATTATATGTTGATATATTCATCTATGATCACTACTTATCATCATTATTTACCATTACAACTTGTAATTGGTCATTAACTTACTCACGTTTTTAAAGATATTTGATTGTGTAGTATATCTCCTTATTTCGTCTCTATCATGATCTAAGATAAGAATTATATATCATTATGAGATTAATATTGATTTTTGATTAATCTCTATTAGATCATTTAAACTTCTGAGAGTTTATATTTTTACGCACAATCTGTATATTATCATATTGATTAAATTCTAAATGGAAAGTTTCTCCAGAAAGAGTAAATGAAAAGTTACTCTTATAGAAAATAGAGATACCAGTTCGGTTCTCTATATATAAATGTGTCTCATTTCAATCTTTGCATCATTCAAATATGAAAGATAATTGATCATCAGATAATTATTAATTTGTTACTTCATATATTAAAGGTAACAAGATTTATAAGTTGTCATCTCATAAACCCCGGCCGGGTGATTGTTCCTAAAGAATGATCTGAGTAAAAAGCAACAAATAAATCATCTGATATATATTATAATTCATAAGCTTATGAACCTTTTGAAAGGTATTATTATCAGGATCCTAATGTAAGCAAAACTCGAGTTATAAATAAATCCACTTTCTCTAAATCAACTTTGTAAGAGTCTGATATATCTAATGAGACACAAGTCTATGAAAAGACTAAATTCATTGAAAAGGAAGAAATCTCAACAGAGATACAAGTATATTGAAATTGGGAAAATTTCTATACGAGTCTATGAAATGACTAAATCCATTGAAATGGAAGAAATCTCAACAGAGATTCAATATATTGAAATTGAGAAAATTTCTATAAATCATATAAGAGAAATGTGGAATCATAAAGAAACAATCATTGATGATGTATTTTTATACACAGTAGCGCTACTGAAATTATAAACGATAATTATGATATTCATAATATCAATGATTATATACAAAAGGCATGATTAGCCTAAGTGAAAAGAAGCAATTCAAGAAGAATTGACTTCATATGCCAAACATAAAGTATTTAGACCAATAGTATTCCAGACACCTGGGGATGTCAAACTAGTTGGATACTAATGGGTTTTTATACCTTATGAGTGAACTGCCCCATCAAAGCCAAAGCTTTGACATTTTCCCTTAAGACGGGCAATCCTTCTGTCTTAAGTAATGTTCACTCATCGGTGGAAACTTTATACCTTATGAGTGAACTGCCCCATCAAAGCCAAAAGCTTTAAGATTACCTGCCACAATCAAAACATACATGCACGCATATCATGGCAAATAACATACATATACAATGTATAGATATATATATTCTCGAGAATAAATAAACAAAAGTTTATTTAACAAAGACTGCAGTCAGTTTGAACAAAAGATGACTCCCACTAACCAAGCATATCATGACTATCTACCAATCCCATACAGGTAACAAGCCCCTGGAAAACTTTCGGAGATAGTCCTTTGGTTAAGGGATCAGCTATCATCTTTTCTGTGGCAATATGAACTATAGCAGTCTGCAATTCCTGAACTTTCTCTCTAACCACAAGATACTTGATCTCCATGTGTTTAGATCCTGAAGAACGTTTATTGTTCTTAGAGAAACAAACAGCTACGGAATTATCACAATAGATTGTCATTGGATTAGAAATTAAATCCACAATTTGTGACCCTGAAAATTCAATTCCGTAACCAGACTGCTTGAATAGTTGCATCATAATATGCCATATACTCAGCTTACATAGAAGATGAAGCTGTAAGTGTCTGCTTGACACCCTTCCACGATATAGCTCTACCAGCCAACATGAACACAAATCCTAAAGGGATTTTAGATCATTTGAACAACCAGCAAAATCTGCATCTGCTAAGCCAACAACTTCCAATAGGCCTGAACGCCTATATGTGAGCATGAAATCCTTTGTTCGCTGCAGATAACACATAACTTTCTTTGCTGTCGTCCAATGATGCACACTAGGATTACTATGAAATCTGCCAAGTACGTTAATTGCAAAAGCAATATCAGGACACGTACAAACCTGTGCTTACATCAAACTGCCAACCGCAGATGAATATGGGACATCTTTCATTTAGGAACGCTCTAACTCATTCTGGGAACTCTGTAGCTTTAAAAACTTATCTCCTTTCACGATAGGAGCTGTACCTGGGGAATAAGTGCCCATGTAAAACCTTTCTAGCACTTTACTGATATAAGCCTTTTGAGATAATCCAAGCATACCACGTGACCTATCACGATATATCTCAATCCCAAGGACAAAAGAGGCTTCCTCAAGATCTGTCATTGCAAAGCTACAGAGACAGAAAATTCTTGGTATCATGCAGTAACCTCAAATTATTGCTAGTGAGCAAGATATCATCAACATTAAGAATAAGAACGATAAAATTGCTCCCACTGGCCTTGAGATATATGCAATGATCCATCGAATTTTCAACAAAACCATATGATGTAACAACATCATCAAATTTCAAATACCATTGCCTTGAAGCTTTTTGCAAACCATAAAGGGATTTCCTGAGCTTGCAAACCATATGTTCCTTTCCAACTACCTGAAAACCTTCTAGTTGCTCCATGAACACATCCTTAGCGAGATCTCCATATAGGAAAGCAGTATTCACATCCATTTGATGTAACTCTAAATCAAAATGAGCCACCAAGGCCACAACAATCCTAAAGGCATCTTTCGAAGAGACATGTGAAAAGGTTTCGGTATAATCAATACCTTCCTTTTGACTAAACCCTTTCGCAACAAGCCTCGTTTTATGTCTCTCAACATTGCCTTTAGAGTCTCGCTTAGTTTTAAAAAAAAAACATCTACATCCAATGGGCTTGCAACCATCCGGTAATTCAACCAAATCCCAAACTAGATTTGTATCCATGGATCTCAGTTCATCGATAATAGAATCCATCAAATCTGACGATTGAGAGCTCTAAACATCTTGACCATAAGTTCTAGGATCATCATCCACTCATAGGTCAAAATCATGCTCCTGTAAATAAACAATATAATCATCAGAAATAACAGATCTTCGAACCCTTTGAGATCCTCTTAAAAGGAACATCAACAATCGGTTGCAGCTCATCAACAGCTGACTGGGGTTCATCCACAACTAGCTCAAGCTCATAAATAACCGGTTAAGGTTCATTGACAATCAGTAAGGGCTCAACATCCTGATCAGATAGGGGCTCATCATGATGCCCAAGAGAGGTGGTATGTCAATATCCAATGAAGTAGAAAGTGTCGGATTAGCCGATCTTTCTTCCTCAAATGCAAACTCAAGAGCTTGCAGATCTGTTCCAACGTCAGTACCTTTCTCCAAGAATACTGCACGTTTAGATTCAACAATCCTCATAGAGTATGTAGGACAATAAAATTTGTATCCTTTCAATTTATCTGCATATCCCACAAAAAAATGCACCAATGGTCTTAAAATCCAACCTTTTAAAAATTAGGATTATAAGGCCTTACTTATGCAGAACATCCACATACTTTCATGTGATTCAGACTTGGCTTGGAGCCATACCACATCTCACACGGAGTTTTAGGCACTGATTTATTGGGAACTCTATTAAGAATGTAAGTTGCCGTCTTTAAGGCATCACCCTATAAAAAATTTAGGCAAAAAGTCGTACAGATCATGCATCTTACCATGTCCATTAATGTACGATTTCTCCTTTCAGCAACTTCATTCTATTCAGGTTCACCAGGCATAGAGCATTGAGCACCAATCGCCATCCTTGCAAAAAACTTTGCAAACAGGCCCGGAATCTGATTAGCTTCAATATATCTACCATAATATTCACCCATACGGTTGGATCTGACACACTTGATATCTCTTTCTAATTTCAGTTTAACCTCGGCCTTATATATTTTGAAAATATCCAAGGCTTCAGATTTCTCGTGAATGAGACAGATGTACTCATAACGCGAGAAATCGTCGATGAAAGAAATAAAGTATTTATATCCACCAAGAGTAGCGGGTGAAAATGGCCCACAAAAATCGGTATGAATGATTTCCAATAGATTTTGACTTTTGGTAGCCCCTTTCTTACTAGCTCATGTCATTTTACCCTTCAGATAATTAACACAAGACTCAAAATCTGAAAAGTCAAGTGAATCAAGAATACCAAATCTGGTTAATCTTTCAATTCAATCTTTGGATATATGGCCCAAACGCTTATGCCATAGCATAGAAGAACAATCTTCACTCTAGCGTTTAGATCCAATGGTAAAATTTACTACGGCAGCGGAACGAGAATTTCACCAAGAGAATGAGAGCCAAAGAGGTACCTTCAAGTTAATTCTTAAACTTGTAGCAAGCATTCTACAAATGGCCCTTTTTGGCGATACCAAAAACATTTCCTTTCATGTCTTTACCCTTTGCCTTAACGAACCCATCTGGCTTGCCAGCTTTCTATCCATGAGGTTTATACATTCTTTCGATAAGACCTTTTCGTGCGGTACTCTCAGCAGTGAGTTTAGAAGGATTCTTTTCATACAACGAAAAGTCTACCTCCCAGAGAGCCAGGACAGAAGTTACTGTCGCTTTCTATTTCTCAAAATTAGTCTCATCCAGAGGTTTGACGGCAGATAGTTGCTAGGATTTCATGCTCATAACATAACAATCAAATGGATACCTCAAGATGATGAACCTCCTACGGAGAAGAACATCACCTATCACATGCGATAACCCTCCTACGGAGATGATTAACACATGCATCCATCATTCCAATTCAGATTTAATAATTGATTACTGACGAATATCTCAAAATCTTAATGATTAATCACTACGTGAAAGCATAATCATCCAATTCACGAGAGTATTCTATCAATTATTAAAACAATCAAAACAATTTATAGAAACATAATGTAACATGTGATTGGGCAAAGATCACAACATTCTTTAACTGAATACCTCAAGATGATGAACCTCCTACAGAGAAGAATATCATCTATCACATGTGACAACTCTTCTACAGAGATTATAACACATGCATTTCAGTTTCCATCATTGCAGTTCAAATTCAATAATTGATAACCAACGAATATCTCAAAATCTTAATGATTAGTCACCACGTGAAAGCTAATCATCCAATCTACGAGAATATTCTATCAATTATTAAAACCATTCAAATCAATAATTGTCTGTCAGCTAACTTCTCAAAATCGAAATGATTAGCCACTAAGTGAAAACATAATCACCCGATTCATGAGAACAGTACACAAAACAAATTATTAATTTCATATTAAAGCCATCTAAATCAATAACCGTCTGTCATCTAACTTCTCAAAATCGAAATGATTAGCCACTAAGTGAAAACATAATCACCTGATTCACGAGAACAGTACACAAAACGGATTATTAATTTTATACAAAATAATCATCATGAAAACTTAATGATTAGTCTACTACGTAGAAACATAATCATCCGAAATCACAAAGATTATGAACCGCAATAATTCCAAAAACCCTTTTTTTTTTTTTTGGAAAATTACAAAACTGCCCTGGGTTTTGCAAAATTACAGAAAGGCCCCTCAATTTTCAGAAATTACAATTTGGCCCAAATTTTTTGAAAATTACAAACTGACCCTGAAACTTCTCATTAATTATAAATCGGCCCCAAAACCTTTAAAAAATTGCAAACTAGCCCAGAAAGTTTCGGTAATTATAAAGTGACCCCACATTTTTGTCATAATCACAAAATGGCCCAAAAATAATTGCAAGTCAGTCCCTCAAGAATTTCAAATTCTCAAGAGAAGGGCCTGAGACAAAACCAAGGTCAGAGACCTGGTTTCTTCGCGCAGCAGCTTCAGGCTACCTCCACGCGACCCAAAACGCGTGGATCGGACGAGGAAGACCGACGATCGACGGCCAAACCGGTCAAGGAAGATCGTCGATCGATCCCCACGTGGATCGTGACGACCGGCGGCGGGAGGGACACGATCCGGACCAGATCGTGGTCGGTGACCGACGGTCGTCCTCCTCGCCGCAGAAGATCACGGGTTTCGTGCCAAAAGGCAACCGAAAACCCCTTGACTGAGGCGTTGACCCGATCATGCCCAATACCCATCACTTGAAATCGGTTACAAACTCTTTCCTCATGTTCATCAACTTCAACGAATCCAGAAAAACATAACAAACAATTTTTCTCAAAATTTTTGTTCACACAGATTCAACAAATATCACAACACAGCAGATGAACAAAAATGATTTCAGCCTATGCAAATTATGAGTGGCTCTGATACCACTGTAAGATTTATGCACAATAATCATGCATCTCATAATTAAAACATAAGCATAAATATCAAGAAAACTTATCTGAAATTTCCAGCTGAATTCATGGCAGCAGCAGCAAGCTTGGTGTTGTTTGATGTTGAGAGAGATGAGAGCATTTCCTGCAAAACCAAAAAGGGGAGAGAGAGCCTTCTCCTCTATTCTCACAAATTTTTGCTAGTGAAGCCCAATGGGGAGACTTCCCATATTTAATGAGCTAGAGGAGGGACCCCCTACACAGTATAACTTACCGAGAGAATCCTAACCCATAAAGGATTCTCTCAACCCTAATAGGATGGCTAGTCCTAAAAGGAATACCAGGCCCACACATATACAATAGCCCATACCATATACTACATTAATATAATGCAGTCAAGGTGCACCAAGCCCACAAATATTGATCACAATTAACTGGGCTCATCATCCGGTCAAATCTCTATAACTTAAACATTCCAATCAATTCGGTTTTCATAGATACAAAAATATAATGTTATGTTGCTCACAATAGATTTTATAAAACAAAATCTTACAATTGAGACTCCAGAAGGCTTGGAGGGAAACTATACACATCAGTTTCAAGCTATTTGAGTTGACGCAACATTGCTTGATCCAAAACACAATTAATCAAAGACTGGTTTTGCTTGGCTCCCAAGAAAAACCTGAGTTTACGAATATTGATCGAGTGCTGACGATGTTGCAATACATGAAGGACGAATTCTTCAAAAGCCAATATTCCCGTCTTGAAGCTTTTGTGATGGAAACTGAGACTATGAACATATTTCCAGTGATGGGTCCAATTCTTGGACAAAATACAAGTCCTCACCGCTTCTTTGGTGTTGTCAAGACGAGACAGAATTTCATGGATTATAGAATCCGGCAAGTTACTCAACCTGTCGCTACGGATGATCTCCATTGTTTTTTTTTTTTCCTCTCTCGTGCTCTCTGTTGTGTTCTTCTTAGAAATTCTTGCTACTCTTAAAGACTTTTATTTCTATTTAAAGAAGAAAAAAAAGGAACTCTATCTAGGAGTAGGATTAGGAGTTGGAGAAATAATGAAATTGTTTTTGTTTTTTGGTTTTTTTGTTTTTTTTTTTTTTTAAAGTAATTACTTAAGCAAGTAGAATTCCTTCAAAACTGCTTTGGTCTCATGAAACTGTGTGAATTCAATGACAGACATGACATTGCTTGACTTCTATTGCCCAAGTTTCTACCTTTTAATTTTCCAATCCCAATGTCATCTTTCATATATATATATTTTTCCCTTTGTTTCTTCTTTAACAATCAATCTTTATCGGTTTACATTTAATATGAACATTCAATACAATAATGTCTCAGGTTAAATCATTAACCCGATATGTGGTTTTCTTTCAAATCTTTTTTTTTTTTTAATGTATCTATTTAATGTGTTTTTATTCGGATAACTTCAAATTTCAGGCCTTATTTAACTATTTTTTTTAATCTATTCTTTAATTTAAAATGTGAATCACAATAGATAGATTTTGATAAGGATTGGTTTCAAATAACAAAAACCGAAACCGATTCAAATTATATGGAAGTAAAAGATTACTAGCAAGAGAAAGAATGACAAAAATTAGAAACTATGGAGTAAAATTGAACACAAATTCTGATATTCACTCTTAGTAAAGTAGTTGTTCATTCACTTTAATGATAAGGGTTCGAGTCTCATATTTAGTGTATGTTTGGTATGGCTTTTGAAAGGATTAGAAGCGTTTTTTTAATGTTAGAAGCTATTTTGAAGTTTTTTTAGGTTGTTTGGCAAAACTCAAAACAGTTTTTTTAATAGGCTAATTGGCACGGATACCCCCTGAACTATACCTGAATTTGCACCTTACCCCCTGAACTTTTTTTTCGGCATTAAACCCCCTAAACTCTCCTAAATTTGCAATTGGTAACGAAAACCTAATGGAACCCTAATTCCGTCTAGAAAAATTACACTAAGGTCCCCTGATTATATATATAATTGCAATAAACTGGAAAAAATATAATAATATTACCTGAATACCCCTCTGACCAAATTTTAAAAATAAAAATTTAAAATTTAAAATTGAAATAATGGTTAAATAATAATAAAATTCTGAATTTTATTATAAAGACAATAAAATAAATATAGAAATGAAAAAATTAAATTGATTTAAAAATTATCAAATTATCTTTTTTATTTAAATATCCATAAATATAAAACCCATATAAATATTTAAATTATTTAAGAAAAATAAAAATAATGGTTAAATAATAATACAATCCCCTTTCAGTAATAATAATAATAATAATAATAATAATACAATTCTTATATTTATTTTATTGTCTTTATAATAAAATTCAGAATTTTATTATTATTTAACCATTATTTCAATTTTAAATTTTAATTTTAATTTTTAAAATTTGGTCAGAGGGGTATTCAGGTAATATTATTATATTTTTTCCAGTTTAATGCAATTATATATATAATCAGGGGACCTTAGTGTAATTTTCCTAGACGGAATTAGGGTTCCGTTAGATTTTCGTTACCAATTGCAAATTTAGGAGAGTTTAGGGGGTTTAATGCTGGAAAAAAAAAAGTTCAGGGGGTAAGGTGCAAATTCGGGTATAATTCAGGGGGTATCCGTGCCAATTAGCCTTTTTAATATATGAATTGTCTCAGTTACCCTTTAAAAAAACCATTTTGGCTAATTGGCACGGATACCCCTGAACTTCTTTTTTCGCCACGAAACCCCCTGAACTCTTGTAATTTGGCAATCGCTGAAGGAATTTGCCCCCTCACCAGGGGATAGATTCCTTCAGCGATTACAAATTTACGAGAGTTTAGGGGGTTTAGTGCCGAAAAAAAAAGTTTAGGGTGCACAGTGCAACTTTTTGAAGAGTTCAGGGGGCATCTGTGCCAATTAGCCAATCATTTTTATGTCTATTTGGAGAAACCCAAAATTTGGGTCAAGAAGCTTTTTTTGAGCTTTTTTAAAACATATGAATTGTCTCAATTACCCTTTATAAATTTTAGATATTCCACCATACCTCTTTCATTATAAATACATTGTCAACACCTTTTTTTTGTAATTCACTCAATCAAAAACTATTTCTAAAAATACATTGTCAACACATTTTTTGTAATTTACACAATCAAAAGCCTTTTTTGTTAGAAACTCTACTTATTAGAAGCTATACTACAAAAAGATTTACTTTATAAGCTCAAATTGAAAAACCATACCAAACACACTCTTACACGGGCTTGAATCTCACATTTTTCTATTAAATCATATTGCTCGGGAAAACCCTCCCCATTAACGAGAGTAGTTGCATTCCCGGTCTGACCCAAAAAATAGACAATTATTACAATAATGCCCAAAAGCCCAAAAACTATTTTAAGACCTTGATGGGCCTTTGATATCTATTTTAATTAGAACCTAAAAAAGCAGCCCAAAACAAGCTTATTCTCATCATTTGTTTTTACTGCAATTTTCTGCGAGCAAGTAGTGACAAAATTGAAAGAAGAAGAAGAAGAAGAAGAAGATGATGAGAACTCGGTTGCTCTGGTTCACGATGGGTTTTTCTGCGACCGGAGCTGCGGTTGCCCAGTTCGTGTGGAAGGATCTATGGACTGATCGATATGCCATTTCTGTTGATGTAATTAATTACTCTTCTTCTTCTTCTTCTCTGATATTCATATTTTATGTTCTTCTTCACTAATTTTTATTTTTTTTGGTTTAGACTAAGCAAAAGTTTGATGCCCTTGAAGCCAGAGTGTTGAATCTTGAATCAAATCCGAGTCAGGTAATTGTAATCAATTAATTTTGTGTAATTGTAATTTGATTAGTGTTATGATGTTGGATTTTTGATGTTTTTGGAATTAATTTAGAAGTTGAAATTTTGGAGTTGTTTCAAAATTGTTGTGAGACCAATTTTGTTGTAAAATTGCAAAGATTGAAACTTCATGTTATTGTTCAGATTTGTGAGACTTCATTTGCATTGGTCCCAATTGGATCCCAATTGATATTTCTTGTGAATGCCTACTACAATTTATGGAGAATAAGACCTCTTGTTAGAGTTTTAGATATTGATGACCATGGTTTAATTGCATTAACTGTGTAATATGGATTTTTAAGAGGGTGGCTAGATAGAGATGGAATAGAGATGATGAACAGCATAGCAATTAAAAACAAAAACTTCCTTTGACTCGGTGGAAAATGTTCGATGAATCATATTCATAGTTTGGTCATAGTGAAATGCATGTGATCATTGAGCCATGAATTGCTAGGCTGCCATTTTACTAGTTATTCATCAAATTTTCGTTGAATTATATTCATAGGTTGGACATGGTAAAATGAATAAGAGATGTGATCATTTAACCATGAATTGATAGGTATAAATTTTTCCGGTTGTTCTCCCACTAGTCGTGGATCCCATTTATTGGATGGAACCCGTGTTTAGATCAAGATTACTGAGAAAAGCTTATGATGAAATTGATCTAGCCAAAAAGGGGATCAGTGGCAATTCTAACAGACTTCGGTTGGCAATTTTGGTTTGATTTTGCTATTTTCAGATCAAAATTAAACCTTCCAAAACATGTTGGCATAACTTTTCACTTATTAACATAGCTTCCAATAAACCTATCTCCGATAATGTGTAGTAGGGAAGAGAGACAGGATACTTTCTAGCTCATCTTTATGCATAAGCATTCCATAATCATTTCCTTGTTAATTCTTTCTAGCTCATCTTTATGCATAAGTATTCACTATTCAGCACATTTAACCTTCTTTTCATGCTTGTAGGTTGAAGGTTAGATGCTATGTGGAGCTCAATCGATAATATTGCTTAAGTTTTTCAGTGATTTTTGTGATAATTACTCCACAAAAGGAACCCCAAATGTCCTGAAGCTTCAACTTATACATTATTGTATCTTCATGATTTAAAGGAAGAAGATTTCTCTACTTTTACATATTTTTGTATCCGTAAAAATATAATTCAACTCGTCATTCTATACTGAATAGAGTTTGGTGATAAAAGGTGTTTTAACATTCAGCATCCTTCCCTTTATTTGAAGCATTTACCGCTCAGAATACCCATGATTTTGATTGCATATACATATATACATATATACATATATATATATTTAGAGAGAGAGTATCAAGAAACACACTTCAAATGATTTTATGGAGAAATACAATTGATTAATAAGTTGAAAAGTTTTGAGTTTTGAAATTGTAATTACAATTACAGGCAGTTCCAAGTAAACTGCAGAAGCTTATTTCATGCCTATAATTTAACTAATTTGTTGACCATACTTTTACATTCACAATTCCCCTAGATTGACTACATATTTACATACTAAACAGACTAATACAAAGTTCCTAAAATCAATCACTGACAACCAAAATAAATTCTGAGGAAATATAAAAATCTTTACGTTCTAAAACATCAGTAACATGGCAAAAGAACATGAATCAAGTAAGCGATTTATTCATTTTCCGGATTTGAATTGAGCAGCACAACTTTAAGGCAAATATTGTTGGTCGCCATCACAACCCCCAGAATCAGGAATTCATTTGGTGGGATGTTCGGGGAAGGATATTGTTTGCGATCTCATCATTCACCTTCACCGGAAGAGGGGGCATCTGCTTCATTATCTCCGGCATGTCATTCAAGCTGCCATAACTTAATCAAATCAGAAGATTGTAAGCTATCGTAACATAATATTCAACTTCTAAATTGATACTGCAAATCTGCATTAGCAGCTTATGCTTCGCAAAAAAAAAAAAAAAAAAAAAAGGCAGAGAATATTTGAAATGCATAAGACACAGTAATTACACAAATCCAACAAATGGTATCGTTTCACTAAGAATAGCAGATATAAATTATAAAAGTCTGCACGTACTCATTTAGGACTGCGAAGGATGTTGTCCCGAGCCTGGCATAAAAGATTGATATTTTCATGTATCTGCAAGGAAGTAATACAAGAAAATGTTAACATAGTGCAGCTTCTACTAAGAACCAAGTTATCCAACACCACCCCAATTTCCTAATGAAATTAAATCCAACATCTGCCATCCATTAACTAGATCACAATAAAATATTAAAATTAATCCAGACAGTCAAAATGTTGTGTACAAAGGGTCAGGTATGGCCCGACCAAGAATATCCATGACTTAACTCTTATGAACATGTCTCGTGTGATATTTATATTACTGTAAAAATGCCATCATTAATACAGTAAGAAATCCAATCTATTGAATTTTAGTGTTTGAGAATTACAGTTTCAACAGAGCATCAGCCAAAAATACGACAACCGAAATCTAACATAAAACTCCAGTATATCCCCTTTCATTCCACTCACAAACGAAAGTAAATAAAACAATAGGAGGATATTCAATCCTCCACTTAAATTGAACTAGTCTATCGTATGTTATGAAAAACAATATAAAAATTCAACTTTGCACCATGATGCGGTAAAGATGCAGCAAAAAGGAAATGAGATCTAGTTAAAACCAATGTTCTCACCAAAACATGTGCCAATAGAACCATAAATAAATGGATGTTAAATTGATTCAAAGTTTCAATAATGTCCATATGCTCCATTTCTAAAAGACACAAAAGGTCACCGATCATTCTAAAGAACTTGCTAGTTCTATATTTGTAAAAGACAGAAAGCAATTTGACAGGAGACAATAGCACAGATGAAACTTATATCGACAGCTAAATGAAAACAATAGCTCAGATGGATATAGGGAGCATGAACAGGCACAATTCAATAGAAAATCATCAAATGACATCAGAGCTGACAACCCTTAGTTCAAAACCAAAACAGTATATGTCACCTAAAAAGCTGCAAAATTTGCAGAAATCTGTTGAAACATCTGAGCAATCTGCTCAAGAAGCTCTCCCGTCACACCTCCAATGGCTGAAAATGACAAATAGAATCTAAGTATGATAGAGATAATGACAATTGGAGAAAAAGACTATCTCATGTGTGGCCTACTCTCCAGAATCTATTATTAGCTATCATATTAATAGGACTAATACACTAATCAAGTTATATCAGGCTTGACTGAATTCAACTTATTTCCAAAAATAAGAAAATGTATAATTGGTACCATAAATATACAAACTTCAACAATCCAAAAAAATATTTACATGTAATTATATAATCTCTCTGCCCATAACTAATAATCAGGTTGAACAAAAAATCCATGCTTAATAAATGTCTGCACCAACCTGTGTATGAGATGCCATCATCT
>CATOZR010000167.1:15000-17500 GCA_954870605.1 Acer campestre
GCACCATGGGCTGATTTTGGCCTTGGCTAGGCAAGGCCTTTGTGGGGCAAAAAAAAAAATTCTCGGAATTGGCTCAAATTTTGCATGATAGTCTATGACACTATTCTAAGCATCCATGCAAAAAATTGCTCGGAAAATTCTTTCAAACGAAGTTTTTATGGCACGGCTTGGTAGAAGTGTGCACATTTTGGGCACCATGGGCTGATTTTGGCCTTGGCTAGGCAAGGCCTTGGTGGGGAAAAAAAAAAAAAAATTCTCGGAATTGGCTCAAATTTTGCATGATAGTCTATGACACTATTCTAGGCATCCATGCAAAAAATGGCACGGAAAATTCTTTCAAACGAAGTTTTTATGGCACGGCTTGGTAGAAGTGTGCACATTTTGGGCACCATGGGCTGATTTTGGCCTTGGCTAGGCAAGGCCTTGGTGGGGAAAAAAAAAAAAAATTCTCGGAATTGGCTCAAATTTTGCATGATAGTCTATGACACTATTCTAAGCATCCATGCAAAAAATTGCTCGGAAAATTCTTTCAAACGAAGTTTTTATGGCACGGCTTGGTAGAAGTGTCCACATTTTGGGCACCATGGGCTGATTTTGGCCTTGGCTAGGCAAGGCCTTGGTGGGGAAAAAAAAAAAAAAATTCTCGGAATTGGCTCAAATTTTGCATGATAGTCTATGACACTATTCTAGGCATCCATGCAAAAAATGGCACGGAAAATTCTTTCAAACGAAGTTTTTATGGCACGGCTTGGTAGAAGTGTGCACATTTTGGGCACCATGGGCTGATTTTGGCCTTGGCTAGGCAAGGCCTTGGTGGGGAAAAAAAAAAAAAATTCTCGGAATTGGCTCAAATTTTGCATGATAGTCTATGACACTATTCTAAGCATCCATGCAAAAAATTGCTCGGAAAATTCTTTCAAACGAAGTTTTTATGGCACGGCTTGGTAGAAGTGTGCACATTTTGGGCACCATGGGCTGATTTTGGCCTTGGCTAGGCAAGGCCTTGGTGGGGAAAAAAAAAAAAATTCTCGGAATTGGCTCAAATTTTGCATGATAGTCTATGACACTATTCTAGGCATCCATGCAAAAAATGGCACGGAAAATTCTTTCAAACGAAGTTTTTATGGCACGGCTTGGTAGAAGTGTGCACATGTTGGGCACCATGGGCTGATTTTGGCCTTGGCTAGGCAAGGCCTTGGTGGGGAAAAAAAAAAAAATTCTCGGAATTGGCTCAAATTTTGCATGATAGTCTATGACACTATTCTAAGCATCCATGCAAAAAATTGCTCGGAAAATTCTTTCAAACGAAGTTTTTATGGCACGGCTTGGTAGAAGTGTCCACATTTTGGGCACCATGGGCTGATTTTGGCCTTGGCTAGGCAAGGCCTTGGTGGGGAAAAAAAAAAAAAAATTCTCGGAATTGGCTCAAATTTTGCATGATAGTCTATGACACTATTCTAGGCATCCATGCAAAAAATGGCACGGAAAATTCTTTCAAACGAAGTTTTTATGGCACGGCTTGGTAGAAGTGTGCACATTTTGGGCACCATGGGCTGATTTTGGCCTTGGCTAGGCAAGGCCTTGGTGGGGAAAAAAAAAAAAAATTCTCGGAATTGGCTCAAATTTTGCATGATAGTCTATGACACTATTCTAAGCATCCATGCAAAAAATTGCTCGGAAAATTCTTTCAAACGAAGTTTTTATGGCACGGCTTGGTAGAAGTGTGCACATTTTGGGCACCATGGGCTGATTTTGGCCTTGGCTAGGCAAGGCCTTGGTGGGGAAAAAAAAAAAAAAAAATTCTCGGAATTGGCTCAAATTTTGCAAGATAGTCTATGACACTATTCTAGGCATCCATGCAAAAAATGGCACGGAAAATTCTTTCAAACGAAGTTTTTATAGGGTCGGGTGACCGCTCAAGCATAGGGTGTGTTCCCTCCCACCACTCCTGAAAGTGCTTTAAAACCTCTTTAGGGGGGGAGGTGTAAGGTCAGTCCGGTGGGCCCCACAAAATAGTGATGCCATGGGGTGCCCCCCTCACCCCAGCCACTCCTTGGTGCCTTGGCGTGTGCAAATAGCACACGTTGGTGCCTCGGCGTGGGCATGCCTTGTGCTCGATTTTAGCCTTGGCCGTGCAACGTTGGCCTTCGGGGGCAAAAAAAAAAAAATTCTCAGAATTGGCTCAAATTTTGCATGGTGGTTTGTGGCCTCATGCTAAGCATTCTTGGAAAAAATCGTGGCCAAATTCTTTAAAATGAAGGTTTTATAGGCTTGGGTGACCGCTCAAGCATAAGGTGTGTTCCCTCCAAACACTCCTGAAAGTGCTTTAAAACCTCTTTAGGGGGGGAGGTGTAAGGTCAGTCCGGTGGGCCCCACAAAAGAGTGATGCCATGGGGTGCCCCCCTCACCCCAGCCACTCCTTGGTGCCTTGGCGTGTGCAAATAGCACACGTTGGTGCCTCGGCGTGGGCAGGCCTTGTGCTCGATTTTAGCCTTGGCCG
>CATOZR010000168.1:0-84720 GCA_954870605.1 Acer campestre
CAATGGAGGTCGCCACTTGAGTGCCATGGCGACAGAAGAGTTCCCAAAGGCATCAAAAGGTCACCACTTGGGCGCCATGGCGACAGAAGGTCACAAAAACAATCAGGTGTGGTCGCCACTTGGGGTCGCTCTGGCGACCTCCCTTGCAAGTGGCGACCTAGTGCACTCAAGGCATGGTCGCCACTTATGGTCGCCAGAGCGACCTTGATGCACAAAGGGCGACCTCTTCACATTTCCAAGGTCGCCACTTATGGTCGCCAGAGCGACCTAGAGGACACAAGTGGCGACCTCTACACTTTTTGGTCATGTTCGCCACTTGACAAAGAGCGAGAAAGATGGTTTTCAGAGCGACCTTTTCATCTAACCGTTTTACGCTCCATGGTCGCCATAGCGACCAAATAGCGACCAAGGCTCCACATCAGCGAATCAAGTCGTTACCAGTACATGTCCATGAGTGAGTATATATATGGAGCGTCTCTTCACTTTCAAAGAATCGAAAATCAGAGAGAAAATTGAGAGAACTCAACCTCAGATCTAGATCATCTTCCATGGCACATTTTTCATCATCCTCCATTTCTCTCCTTGAACTCATCTAATCCATCCAACCCTCAACACAAAACCTTGATTACTTCACTACATCATTCCTCATCCCACCATTTCTCCACCAAAATCCTTAGTAACTTTCCACCAAAACACCCCACATTCCAAGACATTTCCTCAACCTCCATTCCTTGCATCTAGGAGCATAGAGGAGAAGAAGGATTGAGCTTAAAGAAGGTGACCCAAGGGTTATTTCCTCATCATTTACTTCTTTTCATTTATTGCAATTATGTGTAACTAAACCCCTAATCTAGGGGATAGATTTGAGTAACAATTGGTTGTGGGTTTAGTCTAGCTTGTAATGAATCTCTTATGTGTTCTATTCATTCAATTTAATTAGATTTCATTCATTATAATTGACTTGTATATCACTTGTTGATTGCTATCTTGAGTGGAATAATTTGTTATATATTCACATGTGGATTGACAACCTTTGTGTGATTAAGAACCCATTGGATAGGATAGATTAGTGGTGGGTATATCAACCCCACTAATCTAAGCCTCTAAGTGGTTAACATAATGAGATTGGTACATTAATGATGCTAGTAGCTTACCCACATCCAAGTGTTAATCGATCTATTACCTAGTTCTCTCATTAATTGATTTTATCACTATTCTTATCAAGGTGTTGAGTATTCTATTTTTCATATCATTTTTGTGTATTTTCATTTGAGTAGTTTAGCATTGGTGGCTTTAGAAACCACACATTTATCCAACTCTATGATTTGTTTTATTGTTCTAAGATTAGTCAATTTATCTAATTAACACTCCATTCCCTGTGGAACGAACTTGCTCACTATTTTGCTATCAAATCACATTTTAAAAGGATTAAGTGGCTTTAAAAGAGTTTTCAAGAATCAACCAAAAACTATTATTTTTACTATTTTGTTGAGTACACAAACGACCTCATCAAAAATGGCGCCGCTGCCGGGGAATGGTAGCGTTGATTACATATATTGACTTTTCTTCGCATTTTATTGGTATTTTGTAGATTGTTAGTTTAAAATTTTGTTTTGTGATTATTGATTTGTTCATAGTGTTGTTTTTACTTTCTTTTCTTTCCTTGTATCTCTTTATTTATTCCTCTTTCAGGTGCTCAGTTTTATGCACGGTAGGAGATCTCTAGGTAGAGGTGTTCATCCCCCACTAGAAGGCACTAGCCATGTGTGAGAGTTTGAACCAATTCCAAGTCAAGATATGAGTACCGAAGGACAACAACATGGTAGGGAAGACGAAGCTCCTTTGAGAGAGGAGATGACGGAAGAAACTCAAACCAACCGTGGTCAAAGGATGACCATGGGTGAGTATGCCTTGCCGGATATCGGGAACCAACCATCACCGATAGTGCTAGACCCGGTGGCTAGGGGTTATGAGTTGAAGACGATGCACGTCAACTTATTGCCGTCATTTCATGGGAAGCTGAATGAAGACTGCCTCCAGTTCATGAAGGAGTATAGTGCTATTATAGAGACCTTCCCCATCATGCGGCTCACACGCGAACAATTGCAAATGCGTTGCTTCCAGTATTGTATGAAGGATGCGGCTATGACATGGCTCATGGGGCTTAGGCCGGGATCATTGACGAGTTGGGGCCAGATTTGCAAGGTGTTTTTCAACAGATTCTTTCCGGCTAGGAAAGCAAAGGAGTTAAAGGTGAAGATAGCCGATTTTTATGAGAGTGAGGGGGAGCTGTTTCATGAATCATGGGAGAGGTATCAATGCCTTGTGGCCCAATGCCCTCCTCACATGTTCACTGAGGAATACAAGGTGTCTTGCTTCCAAGGGGGTCTAACTCGGTTCTCCCAAGTGTTGGTGGATAACGCTTGTGGAGGTTCTTATGATACCAAGACCGCTTCGGAGATCTACGACATCTATGAGATGTTGGCACAAAACTCTCAACAAAGGAATGCCAACAGTATTCGAGGTGGGAAGTTTGATGTGAATGCTAGCACGGAAACCGCAATTGAAATCTCAAGGATAAACAAGAGGGTGGAAACCTTAACTTCTCATATTGAAAGTTTGGGGTTTCAGAAGGCGGGAGTTAAGTTGCTAGGAAGACAAGAAGGAAGCTCTAGCGGGCAGTTTAATGAGAATGAAGGGTTTGAGGACACTTTTCAAGGTCAAGGTCAAGAGCAAGAGGAAGTTCAAGCTATGGGATTCCAAGGACAAGGAAACAACTATGTTCAACCATGGCGGAACCACCCAAATCTTTCTTGGTCAAACAACAACAACATTCTAAACCCACCACCAAGAAACCAACAACAAGGAAATCAACAACAAGGGGTGTACAATCAAGGAGGTAGCTCACAAGGGGGTTACCGTCCAAGTCAACAACAAGGGATGAACAATCAAGGCAATAGCTCACAAGGAGGCTACCGGCAAAACCAATCACAAGGAGGATACCCACAAGGAGGGTTTCCCCAAGGAGGAAACCAATGGGGAGGAAACCAATGGAACAACAACAACAATGCTCAACCAAGCTCGTATCAACCTCGCCGAAATATTGATGAAGAGATGAGAGGTATGATGCAAGGATTCCAAAGAGCTGAGAACACCTTGACAAGCTTCATGCAAGCTAGTGGCCAAAGGTTTGGCAATCTAGAGGCATCCTTCGGGAAATTGGAGACCCAAATGGGGCAAATCGCCGAGGCTCTTCAAAAGCAAGAAAAGGGGAAGTTTCCAAGCCACACAGAGCAATCTAAGGAAGGTAGTTTTGTCAAGAAAGATGGAGCTAGAGATGAGGCATTGTTGTTTGAAGAGGCATACATGTAGAAAGTGGGAGATCCGGGAAGCTTTGTGATTCCCATTTCAATAGGAAATAGTGGAGTGCTTAAAGGAGTACTAGATTTAGGGGCAAGTGTGAGCATGATGCCCCTTTCTACTTATGAAAGGTTGGGTTTGGTAGGATTGAAGCCATCCACGAAGAAGCTTATGCTAGCGGATCAAACCTCACTTTCATCATGTGGTGAACTAAAGGATGTCCCAATTGTCATTGAAGGAGTAATGGTGCTAACGGATTTCGTTGTTCTAGACATTGGTGACAAGTCAAATGATGTTAGGGAGTGGCAAGTTCTCCTTGGTAGACCATTCATGGCTACCGCTCAAATGAAGATCGATGTTTGCAAGAAGAAAGTTTGTATGCATGCATTTGAGAAAGAACTTGAGATCGATATAACCATATGCAATGATGACCTAAAAAGCATTGAGAGTTGCTATGTGGTTGAGTTGCATTCACCAAGGTCAACGGGTGGAAAGGTGTGTGATTTGGTGCAATTGTTTGAAAAGAATAGCCAAGAGGACGAAGTGGAGAGTATAGGTGACTCTGAAATTGAAGAGCTCAAGAATTCCAACCAAGAGCTCATGCTTGAGGTAGAGGTCTTAAGGCGGAGAAGTATGCCTTGGAAAAGAAGCTTGATGACTTAGCAAGGAAAAATCATAAGCTTAAGAAGGTCAACGTGGCTCTCACAATGGAGAATGAGGTGACGGTGAAAGAACTTGAAGATTTGGCTAGGCTCACCGAAGAATTTGAGGAAGAATCCTTAAGAAAGATGAGGAAGGCTCTCATGAATGTAGATGCCAAGAACAAGGCACTTGAGGAGTTGAAGGAGGAATTGAGCAAGAAGGAGATGTCCTTGAAGGTTGCTAAGGTAAAGGAGTGCGACTTTTTGGTGGAGATAGATCGGATGGATCAAGCCATCAAGGAACTCACCAATAACGGTCCCTCAAGACCTAAATCTCCAATGAAAAAGGGAAGATTTCCTTCATATCCTTTAACTTGTTATTTTTGTCATAGAAAGGGTCATGTAAAGTCTAAATGTTTTGAATTTTTGAAGCATGCCACTAATGATAAAAATAGGCCTCTAAGGAGATCTAACCGTGTTAAGCAAATTTGGGTTAGGAAGGATTTGGTCAATCAAGTCCGGGATGAGTCTAGAGGTCCAATTTGGGTAGTCAAGAAAAAATTGAGCTATAACGTGATTGACTTGGATGATGAGCATCATGATTCCATTTCGCATAGTATGATGCGGTAGTTGGATTTATATTCGGTTTTTACATTTCATGCCATGAATAAATATGTTTGTGTTTAATTTTGCTTGTTGTGTGTTTTTCTTTTGTTCATTTTGTTTTTCTGAATAATTGTCCTTCCATCCTTGTTAGAAGTTGAAGTATGAGCTTATTGTGGATTTTGTTCTTTGCAGGTGATGAAATGCACTTAGAAGAGGATTTTAAGTCAGGTTCGCCATTTGGTCGCTCTTTGCACACAAATGGCGACCTCACTTACATGAAGAATTCAGAGGTCGCCACTTACATGGTCGCCAGGGCGACCCACATGTTGCAAATGGCGACCTTTGTTATCAGGTATGGTCGCCATTTGGTCGCCAGAGCGACCTTACTTGTGCAAATGGCGACCTTTGTTATCAGGTATGGTCGCCATTTGGTCGCCAGAGCGACCTCACTTGTGCAAATGGCGACCACATGCAAACATGAAATTTCTTCTTGGTCGCCATTTGGTCGCCAGAGCGACCGAGGACACAAGTGGCGACATAGGGCGTTCACTTATAAGGGCTGCTGCTCAAACATAACGCCGCACACACAAAAGTCCTCTCTTCTCAAATTCTCTCAATTCCAAAGCCGTGGCACGCACGTAATCTCCAAACTTGGTAAGAATTCACTCTAGTTCTTCAATTCTTTTGATCAAATCCTTCCTACATTGCATCTAGAATTACTAAGGGTGGTTTTGAGTTTGATTTGAAGTGATTAGTGCTTAGGATTGGATTTTTGTGTGATTTGTTCATATAGAAGTGATTGTGATAATATTGAAGTGGGTTTGGTTGATTGTGGTGCACATTGGTGAGTGCCGGAGTGTTATTATAGTGCCGTTGTGCTGCCGGATTTCTGTCAGTAAGTTAGTCCGAATTTGGGGGTGAAAAATGGCTCCAAAGATGAAGTTGCCGAACAAGGGGGGCAAGGGTAGCAAGACCCACACTCCTAGGAAGAGAGTAGTTCCCGACTGCAAATTGAACAGAAATTTTGATGATCGTATGGAAACTTTTGCTGAGAAGAAAATGTGGCCTGAGAGGGGAATTGATTTGGAGAGCTTGAGGGATACCCCTATCCCAACAACAGTGAATGACTTGGGATGGGGAGGATTAGCGGCTACTCCGCCACATTACAGTGAAGGTTTGGTGAAAGAGTTCTATGCGGGGATGAATCCGGGAGAGTATATGAGAGGTGGTCCCATTCTTGTGAGAGGGGTTCCCGTGTACTTGAATGCACCAGACATTAACATCTATTTTGGGACAACTTTGTTAGAAATTGAAGGATTACGTGAGAGGATGGTGGAAGGGATCACCACGAATCCTTTGTACGTAAAGAATTTGGTGGAATTTGCAAACACGATGACCATCACTCCTATGACCATATGGATGGCGAAGCGGTTCCCTCTCAGGCAGGCAAACTTGAAGATTGAGCACGCCTTTTGGCACATCTTCCTCCATTCTTCCCTGAGACCGGTTTCCCATAGGTCCACTGTTCCATTTGAGGCAGCCAGGATTCTACATAGTATTAGTGAGAGGCAGCCTATTGATGTGGGGATTATCATAAAGATGGAGATTCAGCGGATTGGGAGGAATGAATCAGAGACAGATATCCTCCCTTTCCCTTGTTTGATCACAGAAGCCTGCAAGTTGGCGGGTGTGGATATCTCCGGGGACATACTTAAGCCCCCCGTATCAGATATGGACTTGACCACCTGGAGACGTTTGATGATTAAGCGTGGAGAGATACCTACTGGGGGAAAGCGTAGGAGAGTGCGGAGTTCAGAGGCCGAAACCAGTGTTAGGGAAGAATTTGAGAGAATAGTCCCTGAGGAGGACGATGATGATGAGGAGGAGGAGACTCCTATTTGTGATGATCATGGGCAGCCGTTGGGTCTTCGGATTCTAGATGGTGTACAACGCATTAGGAGGACTCAGACTGGTGATTTTGATATCCTTCATGCTGATAAACTTAATATTGAGGGAAGGCAGAAGGCCTTGGAGGACAGGCAGCTGAGGTTGGAAAGCCTTATTCAGGATTTGAGTGAGACAGTGATCACAGGCTTTACAGACCTCCGCCATGATCTTAAGCTCACTCCTTATGTCAGGAGACCGAAGAAGCCTGCCACAGTGATTCCACCTACCCCCACTGCACCTTCAGGACATGGCACAGAGGAGCCTGACTTTGTATTTCAGACTGCACAGTCTGCTGTTGAGGAGGCAACACAGTTGGAGGAGGCCATGGCCCGTTCCTTGGCTGATCAGGGGCCCCGTTATGTGGGAGGTCCTCCTATTGATGAGGCAGCAGCACAGAGGAAATGGAGAGAGGAGCAGTCTAGGAGAGCAGCATTAGCTAGGGAGCAGAGAAGGAAGGACCCGAAAGGGAAGGGTAGAATAGTGCAGGATGAGGAGGATGATTCAGAGTAGTGGCCTACTAGCATTCCTAGGATTTGTTGTTATCTTTTCATCATTTGCATTTTCTATCATTTTGTTGGGATATTGCTAGTTTTATGTTTTTACTTTTGGATTATTTTGTTGGATATTTTTGTTGATTTATGTTTATTCACATTTCTTTTCCTTTAATCTTTATTTCTCATTTTTGCCTTTATTTTGTTTCCGCATAGAATAAGGGTGTGAATTGGATTTTGGTAGTGGATTTAGGACATTTGTGCTTCATTGTTATATGTGTTGTTGGGATTTTGTGTATGAATATTTGGAGGGCAATATGCCGGATGATGCAATTTTTTGTTTTTGCTCTTGCTTGTTGGATTATTGCTTGAAACTTAGTGGGTTGCGCTTGTTGTTTTATTTTCCACCTTTGAACATTGAGGACAATGTCAAATTTAGGTTTGGGGGTGCTTTTGCGCAACACCATGATGCTTGGTTTTCGAAAGAATTGTGTGCCAAAATTTTCAAAATTTTTTTTTGCGATATTGCCATATTTAAGCATGCTTTGCTTATGGAGATTGTTCTTTACATGATGTAGTGAGGAATTGTGCATGTTTGTGAGTGTTTGGTTTAGATTAACACCATGCCACTTAGGATGTCATTGAACAAAATGCGTTAATCTTTTTCTCTTAATGTTGAGTGAATGATCAAACTTGCTTGAAGGCTAAGAATTAATAGTGGAGATTCCCGTGAGGATCACAAACACAGCCTTTAAAAAAGCATACGTTGAGTTGTAAACATTCACTCTTTAAACACTCACTCTAAACACTCATACAAGCATGTTTTGGTCTCATTTGCACTAAATGTTGTTTGCCATAGAATATTATGGTCTGCTTGTGGATGCCTTATTTTGCTTAATGGACGAATCTTTAGAAATGATTTTAGGCGATGCATGTGAAAACCTCTTTGGCCTAAACACTTCCAACCACTTGAATATGTGTGCTCCCAAGCCCCTTTGAAGCCAAACACATTTGAAGCATTTCTTTCATGAACCACATCTACATGAACCTTATAGCCTTAAAATACTTGACCTACCGTGACCAAACGATTCGCTAAGGCTTAGGAACTCAATGTAAAATTTTGAATGCGTAAATATAAGGTGTGTACCAAGGCATGTGAATGTGTGTAAGAGTCTTGCAAAGCAAGAGATGTTTGAAAATGGAAAAGAAAACAAAAGCTTGTAAAGAATGAGAAAAGAAAAAAAAATAAATAATAAATAAATAAATAAAATAAAATAAAAAAAAGGAAATGTAGAGCATGAAAAGAAAAGAATTGGCAAGCAATGAAAAGCAAAGAAAAAGGAATAAAGAAAGTAGGCACAAAGGGCCTAGAAAAGGAAGAGAAGTAATTGAGCTACTCAAGTTGAAAATAGGAGTAGCATACACATGTGTAATTGTGAGCCTGGACACCTTGAAGTGTGAACATATGTGGGAATCTTGTGGAACTTAAAGAATTAGAATGTATGCCTTAATGAAATCATTAGGTCCTTTGATATCCATTTCTTCCATTCTTTGTTTCACCATAACCTTAGGCCCCATTACAACCAAAGAAAAGACCTTCATGATCTTTAGGATTGTCCATTTCGTACAATTTGGTTGATGCATGTTCTTTCTAATTCATGGCTTGCAATTCTATTCATGAGATCACTTTTCAGGAAATTGCGGTTTAATGTTTAGCATGTGCAATCAATTTGTTGCCATAACATGAACTCATATTGCACATGCACATATTTGAGTGAACCTAGGAATCTTGGAGAAAAGAAGAGAGAATCCGGTGAGATTTAGTATCAAAGCGAATTACATTCTAAACTAATAGCACCTTTGCTTTGAAGCTTGGGCATTTTGAATGTAAGATCGCATTGCGTACAATTATGTCTAAGGTGGCACGTTTTTGATCATAACTATACACGCTCTTGCATGTTTAAATCCTCACCATGGCATAATTGTTTTAATCTCTTCATTTTGGCTTCGCACATTGATCATTTGAAGTAAAAACCTTTGAAATATCTCTATGCATGTTTTTGGGGGTGTGCTTGTTATTTTGTTTGCTCGAGGACTAGCAAAAGATTGGTTTGGGGGTATTTGATCAAGCCAAAATTGGTATGATTTTGGCCCTCATTTCCGTTTCTTTTTGCTTGATTCTCGGGCATTTCCCCGTCTTTAATGTTGTTAAATTGAGTGTTTCAGGTTTTATTAGGTTTCAGAAGCAATTGAGATGAAGGTGGAGGACTTGTGCAAAAATGTCTCACAAATGAGAAGAAACAGGGCATTTTCGCCACTTGGGCAATGGAGGTCGCCACTTGAGCGCCATGGCGACAGAAGAGTTCCCAAAGGCATCAAAAGGTCGCCACTTGGGCGCCACTTGAGCGCCATGGCGACAGAAGGTCACAAAAACAATCAGGTGTGGTCGCCACTTGGGGTCGCTCTGGCGACCTCCCTTGCAAGTGGCGACCTAGTGCACTCAAGGCATGGTCGCCACTTATGGTCGCCAGAGCGACCTTGATGCACAAAGGGCGACCTCTTCACATTTCCAAGGTCGCCACTTATGGTCGCCAGAGCGACCTAGAGGACACAAGTGGCGACCTCTACACTTTTTGGTTATGTTCGCCACTTGACAAAGAGCGAGAAAGATGGTTTTCAGAGCGACCTTTTCATCTAACCGTTTTACGCTCCATGGTCGCCATAGCGACCAAATAGCGACCAAGGCTCCACATCAGCGAATCAAGTCGTTACCAGTACATGTCCATGAGTGAGTATATATATGGAGCGTCTCTTCACTTTCAAAGAATCGAAAATCAGAGAGAAAATTGAGAGAACTCAACCTCAGATCTAGATCATCTTCCATGGCACATTTTTCATCATCCTCCATTTCTCTCCTTGAACTCATCTAATCCATCCAACCCTCAACACAAAACCTTGATTACTTCACTACATCATTCCTCATCCCACCATTTCTCCACCAAAATCCTTAGTAACTTTCCACCAAAACACCCACATTCCAAGACATTTCCTCAACCTCCATTCCTTGCATCTAGGAGCATAGAGGAGAAGAAGGATTGAGCTTAAAGAAGGTGACCCAAGGGTTATTTCCTCATCATTTACTTCTTTTCATTTATTGCAATTATGTGTAACTAAACCCCTAATCTAGGGGATAGATTTGAGGAACAATTGGTTGTGGGTTTAGTCTAGCTTGTAATGAATCTCTTATGTGTTCTATTCATTCAATTTAATTAGATTTCATTCATTATAATTGACTTGTATATCACTTGTTGATTGCTATCTTGAGTGGAATAATTTGTTATATATTCACATGTGGATTGACAACCTTTGTGTGATTAAGAACCCATTGGATAGGATAGATTAGTGGTGGGTATATCAACCCCACTAATCTAAGCCTCTAAGTGGTTAACATAATGAGATTGGTACATTAATGATGCTAGTAGCTTACCCACATCCAAGTGTTAATCGATCTATTCCCTAGTTTTCTCATTAATTGATTTTATCACTATTCTTATCAAGGTGTTGAGTATTCTATTTTTCATATCATTTTTGTGTATTTTCATTTGAGTAGTTTAGCATTGATGGCTTTAGAAACCACACATTTATCCAACTCTATGATTTGTTTTATTGTTCTAAGATTAGTCAATTTATCTAATTAACACTCCATTCCCTGTGGAACGAACTTGCTCACTATTTTGCTATCAAATCACATTTTAAAAGGATTAAGTGGCTTTAAAAGAGTTTTCAAGAATCAACCAAAAACTATTATTTTTACTATTTTGTTGAGTACACAAACGACCTCATCATGGGTGCTCACGTGATCCATGGCCACTTGAAGATTTGTTCGCCAAGAAAGGAGATTTTTTGTATTCCAAACAATTGTAATTTACTTGCTTTTCTAGGATGGATCAAAATCGTAGCTATTTATTTTGTGTAAATATTACAATATTTGTTATTGTTTGATAACATGTCATGTAGAATAGGAGTGCCACTCATATATCTCTTTTGGTATGAACATGCATTGAATGATTTAGGTATCTAATTGGCATCTAGATAACTTGGTAAATTATTCTATGGGATTTAATCACATGCGTTAAATAATTGAGTGGGAGAAGGTGTATTGCAAACACCTATGACCTCCAAGGTTAGTTGAACTATATTATTTTTGGTAATCCCCCCAAGGGGCGTCCATGAATGGAATATAGCAAGATACTTCCTTAAAAGGATAGACTAGACAATTGACTCAAACGAGATCTACTCCCCAAGGAGGGATTTTCGTGAGGGAATATATTGAGGGTCGAAATCTTGGTAGTACACTCAATGTGGTTTTATTGATATCCTCCTAAGAGTTCTTGTTAATAAAATCACAAGGCTAAAATTGAAAATGTTGGTTGTTATGTTAACAATTAGGTGGGACCAGTCCAACTAATAAATGGTGCGAACTCCCAAAGGAGGCGTAACATTTATGGGTGTTGGATCAAACGTTGAATTTTACGATTGAATTATATATATTTAATTCAAGATAAATATTCGAAAATGCTAAACAATGATTATTTACTTATATATAATTTTGTTTTATTAAGAAATCATGATCCCATCCCTAATGATCATCCTAAAAGATAAAACTTTAACCGGTAATAATTATGTCACATAGAAAAGGAAAATTGGGTTGTTGCTGCAAGCTGAAAAAATATAAATTTTGTTCTAACTACTCATAAACCACATGCTTCTACTAATGAATCTAATGTGATGCAATGAGACGAGTATGAGCAGTGGGAGACCTCTAATGAGATGGCCAAATGGCTACCATCTCAGACGTGTTACAATAGCAGCATGAATGAATGGGGTCTGCTGCTGATATGATGATGTCTCTAGAAGAGATTCATATGGTTGGTAAAGTTGCTACTATTAAGACCCGTCAGAAGGTCAAGGAATAATAGAAAAAAGGCAACTTGGGCTTACCAAGAAAGTAACCAAGATCAAAAGGAGAAGCTTCTTTTGTGGTGAAAAGAGACATTGGAAAAGTAATTTTCTAAAGTCTCAAAATAAGAAGGAACAAGGTAATATGAATTATCTTGAAACATATTTTTCTGGCAGATTCTACAGATTCTTGGATCGTAGACTCTGAATCTGTAGACTCTGGAGCCACTAATCATGTTTGTTATTCCTTACGGGGGTTTCAAGAAAGGAGAATGCTAAAGAAGAATAAAATTAACTTGCGTTTAGGCAACAGAGCGTTGGTGTCTGCTAGTGCAGTGAGAGATGTTAGAGTTAATCTAGATGCTAGTAGGCATTTAGATTAGATAGACATTTATTATGTACCTCAATTCAAGAGAAATTTAATTTCAGTTTCTTGATTAAATAAATTTGAATATTCAGTTACTTTTAATAAAAATGTTATTATTAGTAAGGATGACAAATTTGTTTGCAAAGGTACATTGGAAAATGGTCTATTCTATTTACATAGAAATATCTCTCACTTGTTAGACACATAGTTAACGCAATCTAATCATAAAAGAGTAAAATTATCATAAGATGAAACCTACCTATGCCATTTGTGCCTAGGTCATATTAACCTTAATAGGATTAAAAGATTGGTTAGTGATGGACCTTAAAGTGACTTAAAGGTTGATGATCTACCAACTTGTAAATCCTGTTTGGAAGGTAAAATGACCAAAAGGTCGTTCAGAACCAAAGGCACAAGAGCCATTGAATGTTTAGGATTAATACACTCAGATGTATGTGGTCCTATGAGCATTCAAGCTAGAGGTGGATATGAGTACTACATCACTTTCACAGATGATCATTCAAGATTTGGTTATGTGTATCTCATGAGACAAAAGTCGGATGCTTTTGACATGTTCACATTCAAAGCTGAAGTGGAGAATTAGCTAGAGAAACACATAAAAATCTTGAGATCTGATCATTGTGGAGAATATCTATCTGGTGAGTTTCAGCATTATCTTATTGATAATGGAATCATTTTTCAGTTTTCTGCACCAGGTACACCTAAACAGAATGGGGTTGCAAAAAGAAGAAATATAACTCTTTTGAATATGGTTAGGTCAATGTTGAGTTATTCAACACTCCCTGTTTCTTTTTGGGGATATGCTCTACAAACTGCAATGTACATTCTAAACGATGTACCATCGAAGTCGGTTCCTCAAACACCGCATGAGTTGTGGACTGGGCAAAAGCCTAGTTTACAACACTTAAGGAAATTTGGTTGTCCTGCGCATGTGTTAAAAGGAAAGACAGAAAAGATGGAGTCCCGTACGGAAACATGCAAATTTATGGGGTATCCAAAAGGAACTAAAGGGTATTATTTCTATAGTCCTTCAGATCTTAAAGTATTTGTTTCGACAAATGCTAAATTTCTGGAAAAGGACTATATGAATGAGTTTATACATAAAAGTAGAATTGTCCTGAGTGAGATGTCAGGAGATACAATTCCACAAGAGGTTTCATAACCTGGCCCAATTGTAAGTTCCGAACCATCACAAGATCAACAACCTACCATTCCTCGTCGTAGTGGGAGGGTTGTAAGACAACCCGAGAGATACATCGGTCTGGGAGAATTAGTGGAGAATCTCCCGGACGACGATTATCCCTACACATATAAGGAAGCAATGGAGGATGTTGATAGTCGCCATTGGCAAAAGGCAATGCAATCTGAGATTGAGTCTATGTTCAATAACAAAGTCTGGTCCCTTGTAGACTTGCCTAAAGGGATAAAACCCATTGGGTGCAAGTGGGTATACAAGAGGAAAAGAGGTATGGATGGAAATGTGGAAACCTTTAAAGCTAGATTAGTAGCTAAATGTTACACACAGAAAGAAGGTATCGATTATAAGGAAACCTTCTCTTCGATGGCCATGCTTAAATCCATTAGGATACTCTTTTCCATTGCGGCATCTTTAGATTTAGAGATTTGGCAAATGGACATCAAGACAGCTTTCCTTAAAGGAAGTCTTGACGAAAACATCTATATGATGCAACCAGAAGGATTCATTGAAAAAGGCCAAGTGGAAAAGGTATGCAAGTTGCAAAAATCCATATATGGATTAAAGCAAGCATCCAGATCCTGGAAAATAAAGGTTCGATCAAGCTGTGAAAGGTTTTGGATTTGTTCAGAACCTTGATGAACCTTGTGTATACAAAAGGATCAAGGGCGACAAGTTGGTTTTCCTAATTCTTTATGTTGATGATATACTACTCATCGGAAATGATGTAGGTGTATTGACATCAGTAAAAGAATGGTTAGCAAAACAATTTGATATGAAGGAGGAGAAGCAAGTTATATTCTTGGTATCCAAGTAATAAGGGATAGAAAGAATAGAACGATTGCACGATCCCAAGCTTCATACATAGATAAAATCTTGTCTAGGTTTTCCATGCAAGATTCCAAGAAAGGTATGTTACCTTTCAGGCATGGAATCAAACTTTCTAAGGAACAAGTTCCTAAGAATGAGCATGAATAGCAATTCATGAGTAGGGTTCCATATGCCTCGGCAGTTGGAAGTCTCATGTATGCAATGCTTTGCACTAGACCAGATATTTGTTTTGCTGTTGGCATAGTTAGCAGGTTTCAATCGAAACCTGGCCCTGATCACTGGACGGCAGCCAAGCATATTTTCAAGTATCTCAGGAGAACGAGAGACAATATGCTTGTATACTCTGGAGGGGATTTGATTCCCGTAGGGTATACAGATTCTGATTTCCAGTCGGATTCTGACTCCAAAAAATCCACATCAAGATCTGTGTTTACTCTTGGAGGAGGAGCAATCATATGGAGGAGTATCAAGCAATCATGCATTGCTGACTCCACCATGGAAGCTGAGTTTGTTGATGCATGCGAAGCTGCCAAAGAGGCGGTTTGGCTCCGCCAATTCTTGATTGACTTAGAAGTGGTTCCTAGTGCGAATAAGCAGATCACTATTTACTGTGACAATAGTGGAGCAGTGGCAAATTCAAAAGAACCAAGAAGGCATAAGAGAGGAAAACACATTGAAAGGAAGTATCATCTTCTTAGAGAGATTGTGCATAGGGGTGACGTGACGATTACCAAAATCGCGTCAGCAGAAAATCTAGCGGATACCTTCACCAAGGCTCTACCACAGAAGAGTTTTGATGGGCACCTAGAGAACATGGGAATGAGAGATATGACACATTTGCTATAGAGCAAGTGGGAGATTGTTAATATTATGCTCAATAGCAAGAGTGTAATGTTGTACTTGACAATTTTTTCATATTAATAAAGTGATTTATGTTAGTTAACAAAATCTTATATAGCATTTATTATTATAATTGTCAAAGTAAATAATCATAAGGTTAAAAAACTATGAGAAAAGAAGAATTGTTCGTACATCTGGATATGTATGAGGTAGACACAATTCTTTAGTTAGTCTTGAATAACGTTCACAACTTAAGTTAAAGGTTGGGCACCTTTATCTTGTTAAAGTTGTAGAATTCTTTTACTAGCATTTGAGTGGGATCAAATGTGTTGTGATGAGTCTAAAATCATCGAAGGGTCTTCGAGTAAAAGAATATAGTGCACTGGGTGCATTGAACTGGATCACAATGAAATACTTTTTCTAGAACCGTTAATAGATAAAAGTCTTTTCATTATCAAGACAATCGAAGAGTCTATCTTAATCCTAAGATAAATGATGGACTTATGGTTGCAAGTGTTATCATTTGAGCTATCAATGAGTACGATTATATAGCATAGTTTATCCTCGATAGTTTGGTGGTATTCATTTGTTAATCGATAGAGGACTTCATTTATAGATATGGACATCATGGCTCCATTTATTAAATGTGAGTAGAATATCATCATATGGATGCTTTGTGGTTATGGATATGAAATCTTAACGTTGAGTTTTCAATAGTGTCTATTGAAAGATGACTTCTGGATAAGTCATAATATATATCCAAGTTCAAAGTGTAGTCATATGAGTAAATATGGTAACTTGGAGAGCTATAGGCGGTCTATGAGCTCTTGGCGATTACTGATATTCTTTACCAGGATTCACCATCTCCCATATGATTGTCTAGGGTATGAATGAGTATCGTTAACTTATTCCATCTTTATTTAAGAGTGCAATTTTAGTTCTTTAGTGGAATGAACTAAAATTAATAGATTGAACCTAAGTGAATCGTTTTGTTGATTTTGATTGGGTTATGTCTATTGGAGCTTAAATTTAGATAGGCCCGCCAAGATCCTCAATCCGCACGGACTTGCATGAATCACTTGATATATTCTACTGGACTATTTGTGGGTCTATTTAGAATTGTATTTAATATATTAAGAATTTAATTTGCACATTATTTATTTAATGGGCTGTTTAATTATATTAATATATTAATAAAAGACATGTGGGCTTGTTTCTTTTAATAAGAATGGGTCTAGTTCATATGTGGGATTTTTATTAAAGTCCAAATGGATTAAATTAAATAAGAAAACAATATGTAGGCCCAAGTTCTAGTCATGGGCGGCAATGGCTAATTTTTAGTCCATAATATTGTTTTATTTTATTATTTAATTAAATAGAAATTAATTAATATGTTAATTAATTATTTAATTAAAAATCAAATCTTTTTCTGATTAGGAAATATGTTTCCTAGTAGTATACAACTATTAGTATTATACTAAATATAAAAGACTTTATTTGTTTAGTCAAATTAGGAAGTCTTTTATATAGTCACAAATACACTAAAGAGTTGGATTAGGGTTTGTACTATAGAGTTTTAATGCAAGATGAATTTTTGTGCTCTATAGATATATATAATATTTATTTGACCGAGATATATATATATATATAAAGGTATATATGATTTTTGGCAATAATATATATATGGCCGGTGCACAACATAAAAACATAACAAAATGCATGCAGTTTTTTTGAACAAAAAAACAGAATATATATATATTAAAAATGCATGCAGTTTTTTGAACAAAAAAAAACAGAATATATATGTATTAAAATATATATATATATATTTTGCTGCAATAGATATATATATATATTCTTTATATATATTTTGCGGCAATAGACACATATATATATTCTTTATATATTTTCAAGAACCCTAGTTTTTGCAATTGAGAGTTTTTTCTTTTGCTAGAGAAAAATAAAATCCAACTCTTAAACTAGTGTGAAATTCGGCCAAGAGGGGTTGTGAGAGAAGAATTGTTCTTATTTCGATAATGCACTAGTAATCTTTACATCAAAAGGTTTTGTGCACAATTTCGAATAAGGTTCACGCGAGTTTCAATATAACGATTGTGAATTCAAAAGTGACCAGAACGTTCTTAGCAATCTCTTGGAGTTTATTGTGACTAACAGAAATCAGAAAAGTTTTGTTGTCCATTCTCAAGTATACAATTCAAAGAGAAGGGAGACCACGCTCCTAGGTGATTCACGTTCGTGATTGGATTGTAAGATCTTGCGGATTACTATCGACGCATAGTCAATCGGATCACGCGACAAAGGTATGGTATCTTTTGGTGTATATGTTTATTAATTAAAGGGTTAAGGTTCAATATGGGAAAATTTTTAAAATATACTAAACTCTCTTTTAGTTTCGCTTCCGCTGCGTACACGTATTTTTTCCCTACAAAAAGAATCGGAAATGAGGGCCAAAATCATACCAATTTTGGCTTGATCAAATACTCCTAAACCAATCTTTTGCTAGTCCTCGAGCAAAACAATCACAAGCAACCCCCAAAGACACGCATTGAGATATTTCAAAGGTTATTACTTTCTTATGGTCAATGTGCAAAGCCAAAATGAAGAGATTAAAACAGTTATGCCATAGTGAGGACTTCAACATGTAAGAGTATGTCAAGTAAAGATTAAAAACGTGTCACCCTCAGATATGATTGTACGCAATGTGATCTCACATTCAAAATGCCAAAGCTTCAAAGCAAAGGTGCTATTTAGTTTAGAATGTAATTCGCTTTGATACTAAACCTCACCGGATTCTCTCTTCTTTTCTCTAAGACTCCTAGGTTCACTCAATATCATACATGTGCAATATGAATTCATGTTATGGCATCTAATTGATTGCACATGATAATCATTAAAAACGCAATTTCCTGAAAAAAGGTCTCATGAATAGAATTGCAAGCCATGAATTAGAAAGAACATGTATCAACCAAATTGTACAAAATGGACAATCCTAAAGATCATGAAGGTATTTTCTTTGGTTGTAATGGGGCCTAAGGTCATGGTGAAACAAAGAATGGGAAGATGGATATCAAGGAACCTAATGATTACACTAAGGCATACATTCTAATTAGGAGTTACGCACGTTTCACACATATTGATCACAATCACGGTGTCCAGGCTCACAATTCTACATGTGCATGCTACTCTTATTTTCAAATTGAGTAGTTCATTTACTTTCCTTTCTTCTCTAGGCCAATTGTGCCTAATTTCTTGATTATCTTTTTCTTTGCTTTTCTTTCTTCTCTAGGCCAATTGTGCCTAATTTCTTGGTTCTCTTTTTCTTTACTTTTCTTTGCTTGCCAATTCGTTTCTTTTCATGCTTTCATTTTTCTTATCTTTTCACACTCTTTTCAAGCTTTTGTTTTCTTTCAATTTTTCTTTTCAAACATTCTTGCTTTGCAAGACTCTTTGCACACATTTACATGCCTAGGTACACACCTTACATTTTTAAGTTCAACATTTTACATTGATTTCCTAAGCCTTAGTAAATCATTTGGTCAAGGAAGGTCAATTATTGTAAGGCTATAAGGTTTATGTAGATGTGGTTCATGAATGAAAGGCTTAAAATGTGTTTGGCTTCAAAGGGGCTTGGGAGCACACATATTCACATTGGTTGGAAGTGTTTGGGCCAATAGTGGTTTTTTACATGCATCGCCTAAAATCATTTCTAAAGGCTTGTCCACTAAGCAAAACAAGGCATCCACAAGCAGTCCATAATATTCTATGGCAAACAACATTTAGTGCAAATGAGACCAATATATGCTTGTACGAGTGTTTAAGAATGAGTGTTTAAAGAGTGAATGTTTTACAACTCAACGTATGCTTTTATAGGCAGTGTTTGTGATCCTCACGGGAATCTCCACTATTAATTCTTAGCCTTCAAGCAAGTTTGATAATTCACTCAACATTAAGAGAAAACGATTAACGCATTTTGTTCAATGACACCCTAAGTGGCATGATGTTAATCTAAACCAAACACTAGCAAAGATGCACAATTCCTCACTACATCATGTAAAGAACAATCTCTATAAGCAAAGCATGCTCAAATATGACAATATCGCAAAAATTTTTGAAAAATTTGACACACAAATTGAAAACCAAACACAATAAGCACAATGGCGTTGTGCAAATGCACCCCCAAACCTAAATTGGACATTGTCCTCATTGTTCATGGGTAGTACAAATAAACAAAACAAGCGCAACCCTACAAATTTCAAGCAATAATCCAAAAAGCAAAGGCAATCACAAATGATATCATAAATTGACATATTGCCCTCTCATCCATCCATTCACAAAATCCAAACAATTAACATATATCAATAAGGCACAAATGTCCTAAATCTATTACCAAAATCCAATCCACACCCTTATTCTATGCAAGAACAAAATAAAGGCAATAAAGAAAAATATAAAGCAAAAAGAAAAGAAATGCAAATAAACATAAATTTATGATAATGAAATCTACTAATAAAAGGGAAGAATAAATGTTGCCCGAGCGGATCAGTCAATTCCTCGTTTGAAACGGGCTCCCAAGTTGGGTCTCCTCCCCTATATGGTTTCAACCGGTGACCATTCACCTTGAACCTTTCGCCTTTCTTCAAACTTTCAATCTCAATGGTGCCATGCGTAAACACTTGCACAACTCTGTAGGGTCCCGTCCATCTTGACTTAAGCTTCCTCGGAAACAACCTCAAACGGGACTCAAATAGGAGTACTAGCATTCCTAGGTGGAAATCTTTCCTTCTAAGCTTCTTATCATGGTAGAATTTAGTCTTTTCCTTGTAAAGCCTTGAGCTCTCATATGCCTCAAGCCGGAACCCCTCAAGTTCACTAAGTTGTAGCTTCCTTTCTTCTCCAGCTTTGTCAAGATCTAGGTTTAACTTTCGAATTGCCCATAAGGCGTTGTACTCTAGTTCCATCGGCAAATGGCAAGCCTTTCCAAAGACTATCCAAAAGGGACTCATTCCTATTGGGGATTTGTAAGCTGTCATGTATGCCCACAATGCATCACTCAGTTTGGATGCCCAATCTTTTCTGCTCCCGTTGACTGTTTTTTCCAAGATTTGCTTGATGTGTTGATTACTCACCTCCACTTGTCCCGAGGTTTGAGGATGGTACGGGGTTGCCACCTTATGTCTAACCCCATATTTCTTTAACAAAGTTTTGAAAACTCTATTACAAAAGTGACTTCCACCATCACTTATAATTGCCCTAGGAATTCCAAACCTTACGAAGATATTTTCCTTGATGAACCCAACAACCACATGGCTATCGCTCGTTCTTGTGGGGATTGCTTCCACCCACTTAGATACATAATCTACCACCACCAAGATAAAATTATAACCTTGGGATGTCACAAATGGCCCCATAAAATCTATTCCCCATACATCAAATAACTCACATGCTCACTATTCAATGGCATTTTGTCTCTTTTTCCAATGTTCCCCGACCTTTGGCACCTATCATACTTCAAACAAAATTCATAAGCGTTTTTTGCCAAGGTTGTCCAATAGAACTCGCATTGGAGAATCTTCATCATAGTCTTCTTTCCACTATAATGTCCTCCACATTCACGTTCATGACAAAATCTTAGAGTTTCTCCTTGTCCGGAACACATCTTCTAATAACTTGATCAGGACCACACTTAAATAGGTACGGCTCGTCCCAGAAGTAAAATCTAGTACTAGTAATGAACCTCTTTCTTGCTTGAGGATTCAATTCCGAAGGAATCACATTTGATGCTAAGAAGTTGACTATGTCCGTATACCATGGATCTTTTGTAGGGAAAAAATATACCCGCAGCGGAAGCGAGACAAAAGAAATAGTTTGAGTAGCTTTTAAAATTTTTTTCTTTTTATGAACCTTAAACCCTTTTAATCAATTAAAAATATATAATATATATAACAAAAGATTAATACCTCTTGTCGCGTGATCCGATTGACTTACGTCGATGGTAATCCGCAAGATCTTCAATCCTAGCACGAACGTGGATCACCTAGGAGCGTGGTCTCCCTTTCTTTGAATTGCAAACCTGTGATTGGATTAAACAAACTTTTCTCTTGTTCGTTAGTCACAAAAACAATCAAAAGAAACCTAAGATTATTCCGGTCACTTTTGAGTTCTCAATCTAATGATCGAAACTCGCGTGAACCTTGATCGATGTTGTATACACAAGCTTATCAATGATTAAGCAAATAGTACACCATCAAAGAATAATCTATGTTTCCTTTTTGCTTTAGTAGAATAAAAAATCTCTTTCTATGAGTTAAGAAGAAGAAGAAGAAATAAATTCTGCACTCAAGCCTTAGGGGGTGGCCGAATTCTATAAGAGGCCTTATATAGGTGGCCAAATTTCTTCTTCTTTTTACCCTAGGGTGATCGAATTCTTTCCCCAAAATTAACTAGGGTTGCCGCAAATCCTCCTACAAAAAGGAGTATGATTTGCACCCTAATTCCTATTTTGTTTAAGACTTCCAAACCCTAATCAAACTCATAAATCTTTTATTCTCTTATTTGACTAAAATAAAAAGACTTCCTATTTGATTAAATAAATAAAATTAATTATTTATTTCCTTGTCAAACAAGTCTTTCTATTTAATTATACTACTAACAATAGTATACCTTTAGGAATCATATTTCCTAATGAGAAAAGATTTGTTTCTTAATTAAATAATTAATTAATAAATTAATTAATTCTCATTTAATTAAACAATGAAAACAAAATAATATTTAAGGTTAAATAACCTCCTTGCCGCCCCATATATATTATTGGGCCAAATATTATTTTCTCATTTCATTTAATCCTTTGGACTTTAAATAAAAAGTCCACATGTGAACTAGACCCATTCTTACTAAAAGAAACAAGCCCACATGTCATCCATTAATATATAAATATAATTGAGCAGCCCATTACATAAATAATGTGCAAATTATATTCTTAATATATTAAATGCAATTCTAGATGGACCCTAAATTGGTCCGGTAGAATATATCAAGTGATCCATGCAAGTCCGTGTGGATTGGGGATCTTGGCGGGCTATCTAAATTTAAGCTTCAATAGACATAACCTAATCACAATCAACAAATGATTCACTTAGGTCCGATCCATTAATTTTAACTCATTCCACTAAAGAGCTAAAATTGAACTCTTAAATAAAGACAGAAAAGGAAGATGTTTCCTCATTCATACCCTAGACAATCATATTGGAGATAGTGTATCCTCGTGAATAATATCAGTAATCGCCAAGAGTTCATAGACCGCCTATAACTCTCCAAGTTACCATATTTACTCATATGACCACGTTTTGAACTTGGATATTTTAACTTGTCCAGAAGCCATGTTTTCAATAGACACTATCGAAAACTCAACGTTGAGATTTAATATCCAATTACCTCAAAACATCCATATGATGATATTATACTCTCATTTGATAAATGGAGCCACGATGTCCATATCTATAAAGGAAGTCCTCTATCGATTAACAAATGAATATCACCAAATTATCGAGGATAGACTATGCGATATAATCGTGTTCATTGATAACTCAAATGATATCACTTGCAACCATAAGTCCATCATTTATCTCAGGATTAAGATAGACTCTCCGATTGTCCTGATAATGAAATTACTTTTATCTACTGACGGTTATAGATAAAGTATTTCATTTTGATCCAGTTCAATGCACCCAGTGCACTAGACTCTTTTGCTCGAAGACACTCCGATGATTTTAGACTCATCATATCTCATTTGATCCCACTCAAATGCTAGCAAAAGAATTCTACAACTTTAACAAGATAAAGGTGCCCAACCTTTAACTTAAGTTGTGAACAATATTCAAGACTAACTAAAGAATTGTGTCTACCACATACATATCCAGATGTATGAACAATTCTTCTTTTCTCATAGTCTTTAGACCTTATGATTATTTACTTTAACAATTATAATATTCAACTATAAATGCTATAATATTTGTTTAAACCAGAAATCACTTTATTAATATGAAACAGATTGTTAAATACAATATTATACCTTGCTATTGAGCATAATCCTAACATCTTTATCGTGTATTACTCATAATTGTTCATCGGGGAAACTCTCTCTTAATGGTATCACATCTTCCTCCATAAGAGTTCCTTGAGTTAGTCTACTCAAGTGATCCGCCACCACATTCTCACACCCCTTCTTGTCTCTAATTTCAAGGTCGAATTCCTACAGTAATCAACCTAGGCTTCGCATCCTTTTTGTGCAATAGATACAGGATGGTGGCATGATCCGTGTATACAACAACTTTAACTCCCACCAAGTATTGCCTAAACTTTTCCAAGACAAATACTATCGCCAATAGCTCCTTTTCCGTAGTTGAGTAATTCATTTAAGCATCATTGAGAGTCCTTGATGCGTAATAAATGACATGCGGAAGTTTTTCTATGTGCTGTCCCAAAACTGCTCCTATGGCATAATCGGAGGCGTCACACATAAGTTCAAAGGGGAAACTCCATTGTGGTGGCATGATGATGGGAGCCGAGGTTAGCGCTTCTTTCAAAATCCTAAAAGCAATGCTACATTCTTCATCGAACTTGAAGTCCACATCTTTTTGAAGGAGGGTGCACAATAGTCTTGAAATTTTTGAGAAGTTCTTTATGAATCGCCTATAAAACCCCGCATGACCCAGAAATGATCTAATATCTTTGACCGATCTAGGAGGAGGCAAACTCTTCATTACTTCAATTTTTGCCTTGTCGACCTCAATGCCCTTTTTGGAAATCACATGGCCTAAAACAATACCACTTTTAACCATAAAGTGGTATTTTTCCCAATTAAGCACTGGGCTTGTTTCCTCACATCTCTGGAGTACCAAAGACAAATTCTTCAAACATTTATCAAATGACGCTCCAATTACTGAAAAGTCGTCCATGAAAATCTCTATAATGTCTTCTACCATATCTGAGAAAATTAAGGTCATGCACCTTTGGAAAGTGGCCGGTGCGTTGCATAACCCGAAGGGCATCCTCCTATAAGCATATGTGCCAAACAGACATGTAAATGTAGTCTTCTTTTGATCTTCAGGAGCTATGGCTATTTGGTTATACCCGGAATATCCATCTAGAAAGCAGTAATGGCTATGACTTGCGAGGCGCTCCAACATTTGGTCAATAAAGGGAAGAGGAAAATGGTCTTTTCGAGTGCTTGTATTCAATTTCCTATAATCAATACACACCCTCCATCCTATTTGTAATCGTTGAGGAATCAACTCATTCTGCTCATTCTTCACAACTGTGATTCCTTTCTTCGGTACCACATGTATGGGGCTTACCCACTTGCTATCCGAAATTGGGTAGATGATTCTGACATCTAAAAGCTTTAACACCTCCTTTTTAACTACATCTTGCATAACCGGATTCAGCCTACGTTGTGCCTCTCTAGTCGGCTTTGTGTCTTCTTCTAAAAGGATTTTATGCATGCACAATGTTAGGCTAATTCCTTTGATATCGTCTAATGTCCACCCTATAACTTTTTTATATTTCCTCAAGATCATAAACAATCTCTGCTCCTCACTTGGGTCTAGGTTAGCCGCAATGATAACCGGGAAGGCTTGACTATCATCTAAGAATGCATACTTCAAGTTTGAAGGGAGTTCTTTCAATTCTAGTTTCTTCGGGGATGGTTCATCCTTGTCGCTCCCCTTCTGTTCAACCGAAAAATTCTCTATTCCATTGTCCTTAGTAATCACTTCATCTACCACCTCTTGATAACACACCCTCATATTAGCTTCTTCCTCGATGTCATCCAATATATCCACACTGTAGCAATCATGTGCCCCAATTGGACAAGCCAAAGACTTGAATACTTTATACTCCACCACTTCATCAAGAACCTTCAATGTCAACTTACCCTTATGCACATTAATCACTGCCTTTGCTGTAGCCATAAACGGGCGTCCAAAAAGTATCACAGCTTCTTTTTCATCCGGATCGGTATCCATTTCTAATACTACGAAGTCTGCAGGGATGATTAGCTTATCAACCTGGATAAGTACAACCTCAACTATCCCTCTAGGTTGCCTAGCCGATTGATTCGCCAAAATGAGAGACATTTTTGTTGGTCTCACCTCATTCAACCCCAACTTTCTGTAAATAGAGAAAGGCATCAAGTTGATGCATGCCCCTAGATCAAGCATAGCTCTCACTTGTCCTTCTCCACCAATTGTTATGTTAATAATGAAACTTCCTGGATCTTTTAGCTTTGGCGGGAGTCTCTTCTGAATGACCGCACTTGCATTCTCGTCCAATCTCTCATGATTCTTCTGCTTAAACCTATACTTTTCCTTGTTCAACTTCTTGAAAAAATTCCCATACGCCGGCATCTTCTGAATTACCTCTGGAAGAGGTAGATTTATTGTTACTTTAGAAAGCACATCATAGATATCCTTGAACGATTGTTCCACCCTATCCTTCTTCAACCTTCCCGGGTATGGTACTCTGGAGAAATTAGGGTTAAGAGGTGTGTTGTTACTAGGATTTCCCTTTGGTGGTTCTACTTCTTTTGGAATTAGAGCCTTCTCCCTACCAACGATCTCTTTAGCTAGCACTACCTCTTCTTCAGCATCCCTTTCTATAGGTGAGTTGTTGTTCTCAACAGTGAGCCCCTCGTTTCTTCAATCATTAACTACTCTCCCACTTCTCAAAATGGCTCTTGCACTACCAAAATTGAGAGAGTCACTTGAGTCTATTACCTCTCCACTTAGCACCTTATCCGCAATTCTTCCTACAAGCCCTTCAAGTCTACCAATTGATTCTTCTAGCTTCAAGAACCTACTTTGACTGGCATATATAAATCCATTCAAGAGCTTCTCATAGGTTGCTTGTGTTACTTGAAGATTTCGTCTCATCTCATCTTCCGTACCTCCTTCATGGAATTTCACCTCCTCGGGTGCTCTTACTTGGCTCTCCACTCCCCTTGAGGTCCTTGTGGCAAATATCGTCATCTCTCTATTGAAATTTGCCATTTGTTCCGCAAGAGAGTCCATCTCCTGAAATTCACACAACATAACACTACCACGTAAAGAATTCCAATGAAGTCTATAATTAAATATCACTTGACAATATGAGCAACTAAAGAAAATGCATACTAAACTATCAATCTCAACAAAACTAATAGAATACTAAGAAAATTCAATCTAAGTAATCAATGCTACCAAGTCCCTGGCAGTGGCGCCAATTTTTGATGAGCTATCGTGCACTCACAAAAATGAGATAGTTTTTGATTGATTCTTGAAAACTGATCGAACCAAAATTGGTATGATTTTGGCCCTCACTTCCTTCTCTTTTTGCTTGATTCTTAGGCAATATCTCATGATTTAATGGTGTGAATTAAGTGTTTTCAGGTATTTATAAAGTTCAGAGGCATTGGAGTAATATTGGTTGCAAAAGGGGCTGAAATTGTAAAAAGTGTTTGTAGATCATTCATCTTCAAATAGGAATATCTCTCTTTAGATCGAACCACATTTCGGATTACATATATTCGGAAAGCCCCGGAAGTTTACTTTCCAGCGGTTTTTACAGATTGCGATACTGAGTTTTCTACAGAAAGTTATGCTCGTTTTCGTAGCTGCTGCGCACTCCCTGTCGCCTTGGCGACCTCCACTTTCTAGAAGCAGCAAAATGGACGTTTTTCAAGCCATTTTTAGGGGTATTCTTGGCCTTTCATGACCATTTCATACCCTAGCTTTTCTAACATATAAATACACCATTTTATGCTAACTCTTGACAACTCTTGTTCATCAAGAAACCTTCCTTCTTCAACCATTCCTAATCCTACCATTCTCCTCTCCAATAAACACTTAGATTACTCCACCTAAATCATTCCTCTCTTTCCATCTTCTCCACCCATTTCCTTTGTCACTTTCCATATGACTCCACCTATCTAGACACATCCTCAACACCCAATCTTTGCACAAGATTCAAGCAAGGAAGCTCAAGGGAGGATCAAGCTTACAAGAGAGACCCAAGGGTGATTTCTCTACATTTAACTTCCTTTTCTTGTTTGTTATTATGTGTAATTAAACCCCCATTTTAGGGGGATGATTTGAGAGATTATTTGGACATTGAGTATTTATTAAAGCTTTGGATATTATGTTTGCATAATTATAGTTCTATTTACTTTTTAATTAGATCTTGTACTTATGTGATTAAATGAGTATTGACACACTTGTTGATTACAATATGTTGTAGGATTTATTTGTGATAAAATTGATTAAGTTATTGACACGATTGATTGTAGCACATAGTGAATAGGTTAGGTTGTTGGTGGAGATATCACCCTAATTGCCTAGGCCATTCAATCGTCACTAACTGATCCCACCTTGACCCCCCCTTCCTTAATCGGTTAGGCATTTTGGTGGGAAGTTGTTTAGGGTTCGTAGTGATGACCGAAACAACACTTTCAAATGAGATCGGTCCTTGATTATGTAGATTGTGCGTTAATGAAGTTTTGTATGAATTGCTCAATGGTCCATTAGCTACTCTATCATTTCCTTAAACCTCTCTTAATTGTTTAAACCCATTTTCTTATCTAAGTTGTTTGTATTGGATTCCTATCTCCATTCATACTCTCTTTACATTTTTGTATATTTACTTTACAAGCATTGTTTGGTGGTTTCTCAAACCACACACTATCCCACTAATCATGATTTACTTTATTGCACACTAATTAGACTAACTTAGATTAGATAGCAAATTGATTAATCTAACCTAATCCCTGTGGAACGAATCTTAAGCTTACCGCTTTACTAGTTTTCAAAACTTAAAGCACATCGCGTAAGAATTCATTTATAAACATTCTTTTGATAATTCGCAATTTGGTAACGACACAAAAAGCAAGTCATCAAAAACTCTTTTAAGCCACTCAATACTTTTAAAATGTGATTTGATAGTAAAATGGTAAGCGAGTTCGTTCCACAGGGATATGGAGAGTTAATTAGATAGATTGACTAATCTTTGAACAATAAAATAAATCATTGTGTTTGATAGATGTGTGGTTTCTAAAACCACCAATGCTAACTACTAAAATGAAAATACAAAAATGTTATGAAAAATAGAATACTCAACACCTTAATAAGAATAATGATGAAAACAATTAATAAGATAGCTAGGGAATAGATCGATTAACAATTGAATGTGGGTTATGCTAAATAGCTACTTTAATGTACCAATCTCATTATGTTAACCACTAAAGGCTTAGATTAGTGGGGTTGATATACCCACCACTAATTTATCCTATTCAATGGGTTCTTAATCACATAAGGAGTGTCAATCCACATATGAATATATAACAAATTACTCCACTCAAGATTGCAACTAACAAGTGATATACAAGTCAATTACATAATGAATAGAATCTATTAATTTGAATGAGTAGATAACATAAGAGATTCATTACAAGCTAAGCTAAACCCACAACCAATTGATCCTCAAATCTATCCCCTAGATTAGGGGTTTAGTTACACATATTTGCAATAAATGAAAAGAAGTAAATAGTAAGGAAATAACCCTTAGGTCACCTTCTTTAAGCTTGATCCTTCTTCTCCTCTATGCTCCTAAGTGCAAGGAATGGAAGTAGAGGCTATGTCTTAGAATGTGGGTCTTTTGGTGGGAAGTGACAAAGGAATTTGGGTGGAGAAATGGTGGGATAGGAATGATGTAGGGGAGGAATCAAGGAGAGAAATGGAGGATGTGGAATAGTGTGCCATGGATGAGAAAAGCTAGATCTCAAGGATACAAATTCGTGCTCTTTTCTCTAAGGATCTGATACTGATAAAGATGGAGGGGCGTTCTATTTATACACACTCTTGGACATGTACTGATAACTGCTTGATTTGCTGATGTGGCGCCAAGTTTGCTATTTGGTCGCTATGGCGACCCTAATGCGTAAAACGGTTAGATGCAAAGGTCGCCATGAAAACCATCTTTTTCACCATCTAGCAAGTGGCGACCATGAGCAAATGGTGTGGAGATCGCCACTTGCACCTCAAGGTCGCCATGGCAACCATAAGTGGCCACCAACAAAATGAGAAGAGGTCGCCACTTGCAACATCAAGGTCGCCATGGCGACCATAAGTGGCGACCTTGCCTTGAAGATTTGAGGTCGCCACTTGTAGGGGTAGGTCGCCATGGCGACCTCCAAGTGGCGACCCACCTGATGCTTTTAGAGACTTTCTGTCGCCATGGCACCCAAGTAGTGACCAAATGGCGACCTTCTGATGTCTTGAAGAATCCTCTATCGCCATGGCGCCTATGTAGCGACCTCCTCTTGTCTAAGTAGCGAAAATGCCCTGTTTCTTCCCATTTGTGAGCTATTTTCCACACAAGTCCTCCACTTCATCCCAATTGCTCTCGAAACTTGATAAAACCTGAAACACTCAATTTAACACCATTAAATAAGGGGAAATGCCTAAGAATCAAGCAAAAAGAATCGGAAATGAGGGCCAAAATCATACCAATTTTGGCTTGATCAAACATGCATTTCTACAATATATGTCAATATGAGATCAATGCATGAGCATACTAAAACATATGAATGTATTATACTAATTTGGCACTACGATACAGGGACACTTATGAATGAATTTTGTGTGTGTGTGTGTGTGCCTAAGCCTTGTAAGAGGATAGAGGTCTTATTACCTTTGTAGTCAATAGCATTTTCCTCATACGAAGGCATCACTTTGCTTGAACCGTTGTCCATCTTCTTTGAAGCTTGATAAACCACACAACTAGGACATCTAATCAATACAAAACAAATAACATTTTGATATAGAATATTGCCAACTAGACTCAAAATCCTAACATACATATATATATTGTTGGAAAAGGTTGACCTGGAAGCTCATGCCTAATATACACCGTAAACAGATAATGTCTAAAAACAAAAAATAAGATTTAGAGGAACATCCAATCACACAATATAAGCTTTTACATGGAAACCTAAAACAGGGAAAAACCATGGCCGTCAGGACGACAAGAGAAAAATATCTATTATGTAGAAAATTGTTACAACTACACATTACACACGCAATATTCTCTCTCAAACCCTAAACCCCATTTACAACCGAGCCTTACCGAGCCCAAGCTCATAACCAAGCTCTCAACTCATAGCTCTCTCCAAGTTCCCCCTCTAAGTGTTTTTCTAACATCCCTTAGGTGTCCCCTAAATATACCCCGAATCTTTTCCTAGATATCCCCTGGATCTCTCCCCCCTGATATCCCCTAGGTTTCCTTTTGGATATCCTTGGGATCTCACTCCTCATATTCACCCACTTTTTTTTAAAAAAATAATTGTAAGAGAGAAGATGAGAGAGAAATGTAGAGAGAGAAGCTCTGAAAAATCATACAATGGTAGGGTTGATTTTAGGTCAAATTTAGTATCCATTTTTGTGGATAATCTGAATCCGGTGGTGGATCATAGAGGTTTATGGGGCATATTCAAAACTTTTGGATTGGTAAGAGATATTCATTTATCTCCTGTTTTGAGGAATAGGAGAAGTGTCTTTGCTTTTGTCAGATTTGGCTCAAGAGATGAAGCGGAGAAGGTTGTTAGACTATCTAATGGCATGTATGTTTATGGGTGGCCTATAAGGACAAAAATTGCAGATACTGATTGGAACAAAAGGAAGAAAGTCCATGGAGCGATTGCTGACGATAGGAAAATAGAAACTAAGACAATGAACAAGGTCAATGGCAACTTTTCAGGACAGTCGTTTGCGGAAGTGGTGAAGGAATCGCGTGATAATGGAGGACATCAATATCGGATGCACCAAAAGAGGGTGGAGGAGATGCAATGGGACGGATCAGAGAAGGATGTTAGCTGGTTGGATTGTTGTGCAGTGGGTGTACTTAAAAGGTTTACGGATATTTCAGTCATGATTAAGGGACTTCTTAATAATAACATTTTGTTTGACTTTCATTATTTAGGTGATAAGAATGTCCTGTGGAAGTTTAATTCCAAGTTTGAGAGAAATAAATTAATAAGCGATAAAACTGTTTGGAAGGAGTTCTTTTCGTCAGTAGGGGCTTGGTCTCCAGCCATCACTCCACAGTCAAGGATAACTTGGATTGAATTCAGAGGCATTTTGCTCGATTGTTGGAGTGAGAAGTTCTTCCTTAAATTGGGCTGGGCAGTAGGAGAACCTTTGCTCATTGAAGATGAGACTTTGAATAGGAATAATTTGATGAGAGGGAGAGTTCTGGTGTTAATACCTACGGGGAAACAATGTCCAGACTTTATGAAGGTCGGAACCAGAAGAAATTCATTCATTGTTACAGTAATGGAGGATAAGGAGAAGGTTAGTTACTCCTGTATCCTAGAATTTCTCGGTCTTGATTGGCAGGAGGAAGATGACGACCTTTCAGCTGAACATGGTAGAAAGGATGATGGGAAAACGGCGCTGGAAGACAAAGAGATTGGAGCTAATAATTGTGGTCAGAAGGATAGCCAATTGATTGGTGATGAGAGCTGTGAAATAGAAGGTAGGGACAAAAAAGATAATAGGGGTGTGGGGATTAAGAATGTTGAGGGCGAGGGGCAGAGCAGGTCTAGAGGTGGCGTGATTATTATCAATAATGGCAAAGGAAAAGAAATTGTTGAAAGGAACTCCAATTATCAGATATCCAGTCCTATGAATTATATGGGTGCATTGGGTGGTGAGAAGGAGAATGATGTCCTCGGGCCTACCTCTTCAAATGAGAGTGAATGGGCTCCCTCTCCAAAATTAATGGGGGAATCATCAATTGTGGGTCTGAATCAGATGGTGGGGGGCAAATTGGTCATAGACTTGGGCTGTGGTTTGGCCCAAGATAGTATCCAAGGCCCAAGTAATTGTCAACTGTTCCAAGCTGCAGACAAAAATATAATTGGAGTCCAACAAAGATCAGATAATTATAAACCCATGGTGGGCGAGGTAGAGGCTGGAAAAAGAAATCAAACACTACAGAATAGGGAGGGATCGTTATCTTCTTCAAGTAATTCTCTTTCTCATGTTTCGGCTTCTTTGTTGGCTTCAGAAGGTAGAGAAATAATGGCATGTGAAGGAAGTTCGGCAGTGGTTAAGAAGAAGGCTGGCATAAGTGATTCAAACAGAGCATTTTCTGTGAAAAGGCATGGGATGATAACTAGGAAGGATAGGGTGCTAGGGTCGCAGAATCAAAGGATATCAGATGGTCATAAGGAGAAAAGTGAGGAATTTATAGGGAGGTGGAATTTGGAGGAGGAAATAGCCAAGATGATTGAAAAAGGGGTAGCTTTAGGGGTGCTGAAAGGATCAAAAGTAGGTAATAGAACGTGTGTGGAACAGGATGAGCATAATGGTAATAAGAGTGGTGAATGGAGTCTTAGTAAGGAAGTAGCAAAGATTATAGAAGTGGGCACTACGTTGGGGGTTAATTTCAAGGGTTGTGAGGGCAGTTTAGCAGAGGAAATCAGAAGTAGGGAACTAGAGGATGATGTAAGGTTTCGTGCTCAGCACAGCTAGTTTCCGTTTGGTTCTATCAAAGTTTAGAGGAATCATTTTTTCAATGATAATTTCGTGGAATGTTAGAGGATTGGGAAGGCCGGAGAAGAGAAGAGTTGTCAGAAATTTAGTGTATTCGCATAAACCTTTTCTGTTATTCATTCAAGAATCAAAGTTGAGTTATTTTGATTCCAGGGTGGTTAAATCTCTAGGTGGTTCTTGTTTGACAAAGGGTATTGGGGTAGAGGCAGAGGGTTCTGCAGGTGGATTGATTACCCTTTGGAATGAGGAATTTTTTGAAGAAAAGGCTTGTATCTCAAACAACAGGTGCATCATTGTTCAAGGAGTACTGATCAGAGAAGATAAGGAAGTAATTTTCTGCAACGTGTATGCAACCAATCAGGAGGTTGGTAGATTGGAGTTGTGGGATTTCATTCTAAATGCCCAAGCTAATTTGTCGGAGCCTTGGGTAATTGGAGGGGATTTTAACACAGTGTTGGATCAAAGTGAAAGAATAGGCAGTTCTTTAAGTCAAAGTTCTATTAGGAATTTTAGATCGTTTGTTGATGCAGCTATGGTGATGGATATCCCTCTTCAAGGAATGGCATTCACATGGACGAACAATAGAGAAATTGGATCTTGGGCAAGATTAGATAGATTTCTCTGTGCACCACAGTTTTTGTCCTGGTTTCCGAATATAGTTCAACGTGGCATTAGCAAGGGGTTGTCAGATCATAATCCAATAGTGTTAGAGAATCCTAAGGTTGATTGGGGTCCAAAACCGTTTCGGTTTCAAAATGAGTGGTTGGAGGATAAGGATTTGATGAAGGGGGTGAAAAAAGTATGGAGGCAAAGAAGGGAAGTTAGATTAGCGGGAGTAAATTTTTTGAAGAAATCTATAGCAGTGAAGAAATATATGAGGGCTTGGTCTAGGAAAAGAAAGGTGTCTGGTGATGTTACAAAACAGCTGGAAGAAGAACTGGATAAAATAGAAAGGAGAGCTATGAATGAAGGCTGGACCGAGTCTTTGAGAAGTGCTAGGGGTGATGTTTTGATGAAGATTTGGAAGAGTATTAGGAAGGAAGAAATAAAATGGAAACAAAGCTCAAGAGTAAAATGGTTAAAGGAGGGTGATAGGAACACTAGGTACTTCCATATGATGGCAAATGTTAGAAGAAAAATTAATAGTATTGAGAATATTGTTATTGATGGTCGCAGTTGTGTTGGACCGAACCAAATAAGGGATGGAGTAGTGCGTTTCTTTGAAAGGCATTTTGCTAAAAAAGATTGGCAAAGACCTAAGATTGGGGACATTTATTTCCATCAAATTTCGGAAACAGAAAGAGTGGAGTTGGAAGATCAGTTTTCATTGGAAGAAGTTAAGGAGGCATTGAAGGAATGTGATGGGAATAAAGCACCAGGTCCTGATGGCCTAAATCTCAACTTTATTCGGAAAAATTGGGAGGTAATTGAGAATGATTTTATGGAATTTATGGGGGAGTTCTATAGGGATAGCAAGGTGGTAAAAAACCTGAATAGCACTTTTATAGCTCTCATTCCAAAGATTAGGAATCCGACTTCGCTTAAAGAGTATAGGCCTATAAGTTTGGTTGGTGCTGCTTATAAAATTTTGGCAAAGGTACTAGCAAATAGGCTAAAAAGGGTGTTGAATAAAGTGATTGGTCCAAATCAGATGGCTTTTGTTGAAGGTAGACAGATTGTGGATAGCTTCGTCATTGCAAACGAGGTTATTCACTCTTGGAAAAATGATGGAAAGGGTGGCTTATTAGTGAAACTTGACTTTGAAAAAGCCTACGATAGCGTAGAGCATAATTTTTTGTTAGAGGTGTTGGAGAAAATGGGTTTTGGCTCAAAGTGGATTAATTGGATTAAGGGGTGCATCTCTTCTCCATCATTATCGGTTTTGATAAATGGAAGTCCAACTGTGGAATTTCCTATGGAAAGGGGTTTGCGCCAAGGGGATCCGCTTTCCCCTTTCCTATTCAATATGGTGGTAGAGGTTCTTAGTAGGATGTTGAGTGTTGCTAAAGATCGGGGATTGATAAGAGGAGTGGGGTTTCAGAATGATGCTATACATTTAACACATTTACAGTTCGCCGATGACACAATGCTATTTATTGAACCAAATCCAGAGTACCTCCTTAATGTAAAAAGAATTTTGAGATGTTTTGAGCTGATGTCTGGACTCAATATTAATTTTCATAAATCATGTTTGGTTAGAGTGGGGAAGAGAAGACAAGGTGAAGAAGAGTGGAATCGTTTGTTCAGATGTGTTTCGTCCTCTTTACCGATATCATATCTCGGTCTTCCTTTGGGTGGTAATGAGAGGAAGGAAGCACTATTTAATCCAGTTATAAATAAAGTAAAGGAAAGATTGGCACTGTGGAAGAGAGGTTTCATGTCAAAGGGGGGGAGGTTGGTCCTAATTAAGGCTGTCCTATCTAGTATTCCGACATATTTTATGTCGGTTTTCGGAATTCCGATTGGGATAGCAAAAAAAATAGAAAAGTTACAGAGGGAATTCTTCTGGAATGATGGCGTTGTGAAAAGAAAGCTACATGTTGTGGATTGGGATACGGTTTGTAAGAATAAGAAGAATGGAGGTTTGGGTATTGGAAGAATGGTAGACAAAGGGATGAGTTTTTTGGCCAAATGGATATGGAGGTATGGTAGGGAACACTCATCTTTATGGAAGAAACTGATTGCTGCAAAGTATGGTGTTAATAATAATAGTTTAGTTTGGGAATTTGATGATTTAAAGAGATGCTCTCCTTTTATTCGAAGTGTGAGTAGGCTGAAAGACATTAGTAATCGGGCATGTAGCATTATCAAGGAGGGTTTCAAAATAGTAGTGGGGTTGGGAGAATGCGTAAGGTTTTGGGATGATTTAAAATGGGATTCAGTTTCTTTAAAAAGTGCATTTCCGTGCATCTTTGCGCTTGCAGTAAATAAGGGAGGAGTGGTCAATGAGTTTGGAAGTTTTGAGGCCTCTTCTTGGAAGTGGAATGTGAGATTGCGTAGGAGATTATTTGATTGGGAAAAGGATCATTGGAGCAGTTTCATGTTATATTTACAAAATATTATAGTTCGGGAAGGATTTCAAGATGCATTAGCATGGACATTCTGTCCTAATGGTAATTTTTCAGTCAAATCATTTCGTAGGTGTCTGGAGGATTCATATGAATCAAGGACAGAGGTTGTGTGTCCTTTTATGTGGAAAGGAATATGCCCCCCGAAAGTGGAGGTCTTTTTGTGGCAATTGTTTAAGGGGAGAATTCTGGTAAGAAGTGTTTTAAGTAGGTTTGGTATGGCTCAGATGGTGAGTACCGAATGTCCTTTATGTGGTAAGGATAAAGAGTCTATTAATCACCTATTTCTCTTGTGTGACTGGGCATGGTTGTGTTAGGTATCGGCAATGAAATGGTGGGGTGTTAATTCATGCTGTAACAGGGGTCTGTTGGAGTGGCTTTCTGGATGGTCAGGTTTTTGTCCATCCAAGTCAAGGGTGAGAGTTTGGAATCTGTTGTTTTGTGCTATAGTCTGGACCATATGGGAATTTCGGAATAAAGTGGTGTTTCAAGGTCTGGAAGCTAATATTTCAATGGCTTTGGACACGATAAAATTCAGGGTTGTATGGTGGTTTAAAAATTTTGGAAATGGCTCCATGGAAGACACAACTTTGTTGCTTCTTGACATTGAAGGGAGATGCGTAGATAAAAAATCTGTCAATACAGTTAATTCTTGCTCGGGATTTATTCCTCAAGCTGTGGATTTATCGTTTAATGTGGATGGTTCTTTCAAATGTGATTCGAACAAGGCCGGAATTGGAGGTGTTCTTCATGAGTCGGGAGGTAAGGTTCTGTGCTTATTTTCCTCCTCTGTTGGTAAGGTAGACTCAATTACAGCTGAAGTTTTAGCTATACATAAAGCCTATGCGTTAATTTCTTCTTCGAGAGTGCTTGATGATAGGTTGATCACCATTTGGACCGATTCTAGCTCAGCTGTCTTGTGGATTAATGGAGAGGGTTTTGGTAATCTTAGTCTTATCCAACTGATCTATGATATCAGACAATTAGTTTCGTCAAGGCCCCTCATATCTGTTAAATACTTACCTAGAGGGAGAAACTCCTTAGCGGACTGCCTTGCAAAAGCTGGCGTGGATTTGCTGGTTGAGAGGTTGGAGTGGAGTATATAAATTAGTCTTCAGTCTCTTTTTTGGGTTGCTGCCAGTTTTGGTCTTTTTTTTTTTTTCAGTTTTGGATGTGCAAAATGGGAGTAATTTAGTGTTGTGTTTTGTTGCTGTTGTAGTTGGGCCTATAACCTGTTGTATTTTGGTTTTTGTTTGTTATCTATGGTCAGAATCTTGTAAGGTGCCTTTGGCCTTTGATGGCTTTATTAATATATAAAAATCAGCCGCTTCAAAAAAAAAAATATTCACCCACTTTTTGATTTTTTTTTTTCAAGTGTCACTACTCTTAGTGTTCCAAGCGTAAGCCACTCTATTTATAGATTTCAATTTCTTGGAACCAAATAAACATTCTTAGAGCCAAAGAAATATTCTTAGAGCGAAAGAATGTACTTGGAGCCAAAGAAACTGATTGGCTTCTCTCACACACTTTTCAGAAGCTTACGCAGGCACCATTGGACCACTTCCACTTAGTTGAATTCTATCTAGATCACATGGGAATATGAGCCAATTTCATATATATATATATAAAGAAATTCTCCAAAGAGGACTTTTTACAATGCACACTTTGTGAAATTTAATGAAATTTATTGAATCTTGATGTGATTTTTTCGTATAGATGATAAAAAGAATGAAGTACATTTGTGTAAAAAAATTGAAAAAATATTGGGTACAAGAACTAATTTTTTCCAACTTTTTTGAAGATAAAACATTTAAAAATAGAGAAATGTCAGAAAAATAGTTACCGAATCCAACAAAATTTTAAATTTTTACCAAATGTGTATTTTAATTTTCTTAGGATTCGTATAAAAATTATCATCGAAAAACATTCAATTACTTGTAATGTCATCAAATGTGCTCATTGTATTAAAATAAGAGGGTGCTGATAGAAAAAGTTCTATATATATATAGGTTCAGCTAACATACATGACTTGTATAGTTGTTGGGTTAATTTCTAGTCTTTGGATTTTGAATCCAATGGTCTATAAAAATTAAGGATTCTAAAATTAAAAAAACGTTAAAACAAAAAGTAACTAACTCTCTCTCACATAACTACCTAGCAACTATGCAGTCTCTGTATAGTTTGTATAGTAGCTAAATTGTGTGTGTGTGTGTGTGCAAAAATGTTCAAATCAGTGCGCACTAATATAACTTCATCGGTGCGTTGAATATGGACCATTAGATTTACATACTTTGACTCAAAGTGTATGCACTTGTCAAAGCTTCTCCATAATAAGTGGTCCACATGCATTGGTACTGATGTAGTAACATCAATGCATATTGATGTGAATGAGACCGTATATATATATTGTAAGTACCACTATTTTAGTGATTGGTTTATTTCTATGACAAACCACAATGGATTAATGTTGTAAGGGTAGAATAGGTGTTCATATGCTTATTCTCATGATCGTGATCATGATCAACACTCTTCCTGGCATCCCCAAAGCTTTAAGAACAAGAGGTTCAAAGGTAATATCACTTGACATGTTATCTTGAAGAAATTAGGTGCACACACACACGTATCTCATTCGTTTTTGTTTCATTGTTAGTGTTCACTTTCACACTTGCACATCATGCATATTAGTTAGTGTGTGCTCTTAACCACTTGAGAATGTCATTTCTCTTCTTTTCAAAGTGGTGTGCATTACGCCTCACAAATCTCTTAAAGGGATTTATGCGATCTCTTGAAATGCGAGATAAATTCACACTTTGGATGTGCAAAACAAAGTTGCTCTTTGAAACTTGCATTTATCTCCAGTAACTTCTGCGAGATCTTATATGCGAAATAAAGTCATACTTTACAACTTGCATCATGCTCCAGCAACTTCTGCGCCTTCAAAAATGCGAGACAAAGTCGCACTTGGAAGTCACACTTTGAGCATCGAGGGGCAAAACAATGCAGTTTCATTTAGGGCTCTATTTATACATCCTTAACTTCACCATGCCGTTTTAGAACATCAAAAATCATATATTTAAAGTGAGAGTGAAGTTTTCTAGAGTGAGAAGTTCCAAGAAAGCTTTTTTTAACACTCCATCCCCAAATCCATGTGCATTTAAGCTTCATCTAGCATCATCAAGCATGGTTGTTCATCATATATTCACTTGGTAGGTAAGAACAAACATCTCATCTTATTTATTGTTCTACTTGTCCAAGACTTCATTTTTATTGCAAGTTTCTTGTAAAGGCTTCACCTTTATTGCATATCTTGTGAAGTTGTGAAGTTGACTGAGGTTAGTTAATAATTAGGTTGTTATATTTACATTCTCTACATCTAGTTAAACATTTTGTGTGTTTGTCTAGCACATACTTGCATTGAGCATTCATACTTGTTCACTTAGGCATTAATTCTCTTCTAAGAGTCTAAGTCTTGTGGCTTCATGTACTAGCAACATAAGGAAGTGTCAAGTGTCACTATAAAAGGCCTATGGGTAGATAGGTTTAAGTTATGAACCTTGAGAAGTGTGACTAGTTTGTCAACTTAGGATGTAATTAAACTATTATATAGTGGATTACAGTGACTAAGTGGCTAGTAAGGCTAGTTCCATGGGTTTTTCCTAGTCGGAGGGTTTACCACACAATTCAAATGTCTTTTACTTTCCACATTATTTTACTTGATTTTTATTGTTATTGTTGGTTATTGTTATTTAAATCTTAACTAATAACTAGACTGTTAGATTTGCATTCTCTACATCTAGTTAAACATTTTGTGTGCTTGCCTAGCACATACTTGCATTAAGTATTCATACTTGTTTACTTCGGTATTAATTCTATTCTAAGAGTTCAAGTCTTGTGGCTACATGTGCTAGTTGTACAAGCAAGTGTTAATAGTCACTATAAAAGGCCTATGGGTAGATAGGTTTAAATTATAATCCTTGAGAAGTGTGACTAGATTTCAACTTAGGATGTAATTAAACTATTATATAGTGGATTTATGTGACTAAATGGCTAGTAAAACTAGTTTCGTGGGTTTTTCCCAGTTTGAGGGTTTACCACACAAAAATCAAGTGTCTTTTATATTCCGCATTATTTTACTTGATTTTTATTGTTATTGTTGGTTATTGTTATTTTAATCTTGACTAATAACTAGGTTGTTAGATTTACATTCTCTATATCTAGTTAAACATTTTGTGTGTTTGTCTAGCACATACCTGCATTGAGCATTCATACTTGTTCACTTAGGTATTAATTATTTTCTAAGAGTTCAAGTCTTGTGGTTACATGTGCTAGTTGCACAAGCAAGTGTCAAGAGTCACCATAAAAGGCGTGCCGGTAGATAGGTTTAAGTTACAATCCTTGAGAAGTGTGACTAGATTGTCAACTTAGGATGTAATTAAACTATTATATAGTGGATTTCTGTAACTAAGTGGCTAGTAAAGCTAAGTTCATGGGTTTTTCCAAGTTGGAGGGTTTACCATGCAAAAATCAAGTGTCTTTTACTTTCCGCATTATTTTACTTGATTTTTATTGTCATTGTTGGGTATTGTTATTTTAATCTTGACTAATAACTAGGTTGTTAGATTTACATCCTCTATATCTAGTTAAACATTTTGTGTGTTTCTCTAGCACATACTTGCATTGAGCATTTATAGTTGTTCACTTAGGCATTAATTCTTTTCTAAGAGTCCAAGTCTTGTGGCTATATGTGTTAGTTGCACAAGCAAGTGTCAAGAGTCAATATAAAAGGCATGCAGGTAGATAGGTTTAAGTTGCGATTCTTGAGAAGCATGACTAGATTGTCAACGTAGGATGTAATTAAACTATTATATAGTGGATTTCTGTGACTAAGTGGTTAGTAAGGCTAGTTCGGTAGGTTTTTCCCAGTTGGAAGGTTTACCATGCAAAAATCAAATGTCTTTTACTTTCTGCATTATTCTACTTGATTTTTATTGTTATTGTTGGGTATTGTTATTTTAATCTTGACTAATAACTAGGTTAGATTTACATTCTCTAAATCTAGTTAAACATTTTGTGTTTTTGTCTAGCACATACTTGCATTAAGCATTCATACTTGTTTGCTTAGTCATTAATTCTCTTCTAATAGTCCAAGTCTTGTGGTTACATGTGCTAGTTGCAAAAGCAAGTGTTAAGAGTCAGTACAAAAGGTGTGCGGGTAGATAGGATTTGTAAGTCAAGTAGCGAAAAGTTAGGATAAAAATCAATAGATTTAAGAACGATAGGTTTCAAAAATTTTATCGTCTTATTGGGACCTTTTGTATATATACGAATATGAGGAAGAGATTTGTTTTCATACATTTGAAGAACACTCCTTCGTTTTCTTTTTGATCTTTTACCGTTAAGCCTTCCAAGCTATGTCCCACAATCTAGCCAACTGTGTGTGTGGGCACGTCATGGATTCCAAGAGCAGTTGAATGGAGGCTTGAGAGAATTGGAAGACAACACCTTGCTTCCCTTGTAGAATTCAACCAACCTTATGAGAGAATTTTTTTTTTCTTTTTCCTCTCTTGTTACCACCCACCTTGGTTCTCCTTAGGGTTCTGAATAGCATCTTTTTCCTGATAAGTATATCTTATATACAAGGAACCTAGGGTTTAGTAATCCGAGTTAAAATAAGATTCCAAATTCTTTTTTAATTATTACTTTTCTAGGGTTTGAACCTTTAACCTATTTAGAGTAAATAAAAATAATCACTTATTATTTTATTGCTCTTGTCAATGTTAGAAACTGAAATCTCCATATGACAATTAATGATTCTTAATTATTAATATGTCAATTAAATAATCATATTATTTAATAATATTTAATAACAATTTAATAGTATATTAATTAAATAACCACATCCTTTAATTAATTCCCAAAATATATTTAAGTTACTTTCGTAACACAATTAATTCGACCATCTAATTCTCCGTGAGTCTTGTTACTATCAATCGTATAGGGCTACCAAAGGGACCTAATGGACCCACAGTTTTAAGCTCTAATAATACTTAGAAAAAATTAATTAAACTCTTTAATTAATATTTCACAATTATTAACCTTGAAGTTATTCCACTAAAAACCCAAGATTGTCCTCGTAACTGTAGATGTTTTACACAATCAATTTATTAGTGTCCATTGATATAGCTATTACATATGGTATGATTCTCCACAAGTAGTTCATAATTAGAGCTAGGTCATAAAGTTCGTTATACCTCTCTAATTATATCTTTTCCTTTAAGTACCATTGATTCTCTTAAATGATTATATCCTTCATTCCTTTACGGAAGAAGGAGAGTGCTCTTAATCGTTTAAGCCCTAAATCAACCCTTAAAGGAACTACTTATGTACTTCTTGCAAGAAGGAGTGGATTCCACTATTGTGTGCATACCTTCCTAGCCACAAGCCAAACCGTGATTCCAAAATACGGAGATATTGACCGAGAATGCTATTCTGATCTCACTTATGGTAAATCAAAAACCACGATCTAACTTGAAGGAGTCAATAAGACACTCAGGATTTAGATCAGCCATATATAACCATCATTAGTCAATATATATGAATCTTTTCAACTAATGGATCTTAATAACATATTTATATAGATTATGGCCCAGTCCTATATGATCACATCATATAAGGTGCCTCCATTCTCATAACATCATATGAGTAGTCTAGGATAAGACCACCGTATAATACGGAATGGATTGTAGCTGTAGATTAATCACAAATAAAGTACCCAGTTTTATTTGCTTTTTACATACTATTTAGATTGCATATCTCGAACTGAATTCCTCTGTATATGACATTCATATACTCAGTTTGAGATTACATCTAGTAATCTTGGATGTTAGTATATATAATATAAACGTATGAATTAATTTATTTAAATGAAATAACTACTTCTTTTATTATCAAATTTATAACATTTACAAATAAAAAGGTTTAGGTTATAAATCCCAACAATCTCCCACTTGCACTATAACATGTGAGACATGTCTCGTAATCCTAAACTTTCTAGGTGACCTTCAAAAAAATTTAGCAATTAAGGCCTTTGTAAATGGATCAACATGATTATCTTTCAACGCGATCTTCATCATGGTCACATCTCCTCTCTACACTATCTCCTTGATGAGATGATACTACTTTTCTATATACGTTCCTCTTTTGTGGCTTCTTGGTTCTTTGTAATTAGCCACTGCATCACTATTATCACAATAAAGTGTCATAGGCTTATCCAAGTCTGGAACAACTTCTAGATCACTCAAGAACTTACGGAGCCATACCGCATCTTTAGTTGCTTTGCAAGCTGCTACATATTCAGATTTCATGGTAGAATCAGCAATACAAGATTGCTTGATACTCCTCCACGCTACTGCTCCACCACCAAGGGTGATTACTGACCCAAACGTGGATTTCCTTGAATCTCTGTCTACTTGAAAGTTAGAATCTGTATATCCTAATGGGATCAGATCTTGTTCTGAATATATTAACATATAGTTTCCTATTCTCCAAAGATACTTGAGAATAAGCTTCACAACCACCTAATGATTCAATCATGGGTTCGACTAGAATCTACTGGCTACTCCCACTACAAAGCAGATGTCATGTCTCATGCATAATATAGCATACATGAGACTGCCTACTGCTAACACATATAGAACTCGTCTCATATCCTTAATTTCTTGAGGCGTCTTAGGACACTGTTCTTTAGACAAGTGAACTCCATGCCTAGAAGGTAGGTTACCTTTTTTGGAGTTCTCTATCAAGAATCGAATAAGAATCTTGTCGATATATGATGCTTGAGACAACGCTAACAATTTGTTCTTACAATTCCTTATCAATTGGATCCCCAGAACTTAACTCGCCTCTCCCAAATATTTCATTTGGAATTGGTTAGCAAGCTTGCCCTTTACTTTCGATAATACTCCCACATCATTTCCAATGAGTAGGATATCATCTATGTAAACGACCAGGAAAACTACTTTCTTGTCAATGATGCACTTGTAGACACTAGGCTTATTAACTTTTTGCTCGAAGCCATAGGTTTTGATACTAGTATCAAACCTGATGTTACAAGATCTAGATGCTTACTTCAGTCCATAAATAAACCTTTGCAACTTGCAAACTTTTTGCTCTTGAACTTGTGACATGAATCCTTCTAGTTGCATCATGTAGATGCTCTCATCAAGATTATCATGTTAGGATTATGCTCAATAGCAAGAGTGTAATATTGTAATTAACAATCTTTTTCATATTAATAAAGTGATTTCTGGTTTAAACAAATCTTATAGCATTTATAGTTTAATAATTGTCAAAGTAAATAATCATAAGGTCTAAAGACTATGAGAAAAGAAGAATTGTTCGTACATCTGGATATGTATGTGGTAGACACAATTCTTTAGTTAGTCTTGAATATTGTTCACAACTTAAGTTAAAGGTTGGGCACCTTTATCTTGTTAAAGTTGTAGAATTCTTTTGCTAGCATTTGAGTGGGATCAAATGAGATATGATGAGTCTAAAATCATCGGAGTGTCTTCGAGCAAAAGAATCTAGTGCATTGGGTGCATTGAACTGGATCACAATGAAATACTTTATCTATAACCGTCAGTAGATAAAAGTAATTTCATTATCAGGACAATCGGAGAGTCTATCTTAATCCTGAGATAAATGATGGACTTATGGTTGCAAGTGATATCATTTGAGTTATCAATGAGTACGATTATATCGCATAGTCTATCCTCTATAATTTGGTAATATTCATTTGTTAATCGATAGAGGACTTCATTTATAGATATGGACATCGTGGCTCCATTTATCAAATGAGAGTATAATATCATCATATGGATGTTTTGAGGTAATTGGATATTAAATCTCAACGTTGAGTTTTCAATAGTGTCTATTGAAAACATGGCTTCTGGACAAGTCAAAATATCCAAGTTCAAAACGTGGTCATATGAGTAAATATGGTAACTTGGAGAGTTATAGGCGGTCTATGAACTCTTGGCGATTACTGATATTAATCACGAGGATACACTATCTCCAATATGATTGTCTAGGGTATGAATGAGGAAACATCTTCCTTTTCTGTCTTTATTTAAGAGTTCAATTTTAGCTCTTTAGTGGAATGAGTTAAAATTAATGGATCGAACCTAAGTGAATCATTTGTTGATTGTGATTAGGTTATGTCTATTGAAGCTTAAATTTAGATAGCCCGCCAAGATCCTCAATCCACACGGACTTGCATGGATCACTTGATATATTCTACTGGACCAATTTAGGGTCCATCTAGAATTGCATTTAATATATTAAGAATATAATTTGCATATTATTTATGTAATGGGCTGCTCAATTATATTTATATATTAATGGATGACATGTGGGCTTGTTTCTTTTAGTAAGAATGAGTCTAGTTCACATGTGGGCTTTTTATTTAAAGTCCTATGGATTAAATGAAATAATAAAATAATATTTGGCCCAATATTTTTATATGGGGTGGCAAAGGTGATTAATTAACCTTAAATATTATTTTGTTTTCATTGTTTAATTAAATAAGAATTAATTAATTAATTAATTATTTAATTAAGAAACAAATCTTTTCTGATTAGGAAATATGATTCCTATTGGTATACTATTGGTAGTAGTATACTTAAATTGAAAGACTTGTTTGACAAGGAAATAAATAATTAATTTTATTTATTTAATCAAATAAGGAGTCTTTTTATTTTGGTCAAATAAAAGATTTATGAGTTTGATTAGGGTTTGGAAGTCTTAAACAAAATAGGAATTAGGGTGCAATACAAACTCCTTTTTGTTTGAGGATTGCGGCAACCCTAACCCCTTTTTGGCTAGAGAATTCGGCCACCCTAGTTAAAAAGAAGAAAGAAATTTTGCCACATATATAAGTGGTCTTATAAATTTCGGCCATTAGGTTTTTGGTGGTGCAGAATTTTATTTTCTTCTTCTTCTTAACTCATAGAAAGAGAGCTTTTATTCTACTAAAACAAAAAGGAGACATAGATTATTCTTTGATGGTATACTATTTGCTTATTCATCAATAGGCTTGTGTATACTACATCGATCAAGGTTCACGCGAGTTTCGATCACAAGATTGAGAACTCAAAAGTGACCGGAATAATCTTAGGTTTCTTTTGATTGTTTTTGTGACTAACGAATAAGAGAAAAGTTTGTTTTATCCGATCACAGGCTTGCAATTCAAAGAAAAGGGAGACCACGCTCCTAGGTGATCCACGTTCGTGCTAGGATTGAAGATCTTGCGGATTACCATCGACGTAAGTCAATCGGATCACGCGACAAAAGGTATTCTTCTTTTGTTATATATTATATATCTTTAATTGATTAAAAGGGTTTAAGGTTCATAAAAGGAAAATTTTTTAAAAGCTACTAAACTATTTTTTTTTAGTCTCGCTTCCGCTGCGTGTACTTTTACGGTATATTTTTCCCTAGGTATCAGAGCCTAGGTTGAACCCTTTTAATTAATTAATGTATATATACGTGGATCGATTTCTTTTTATTGTGATTATGCATGTTTAGAAAGAGATGGCACTCTAGGTATTCGCATATATAATTACATGTGATGTATGGATTAATATATGTTTTATGTGGATTGTTATTGCTCGATTTTGGTCCTAGTTTTCAATGTATTTTTGTTATGGAATTGTAACAAGAAGGGTGGTCTATCATCGCCATAATTCCTTCTTGGTAGTTGCTAGGTTTTTTTTTTTTTTTTTTATATATAGGTGCAGTATTTTTTTTAAATACTACTGCAGTTTTTTATTTTTTATTTTTAGTGCAGTTTTTATGTGTAAAAAAATACTGTAGTGATTAAAAAAAAAAATGAATACTGCAGTATTTATTATTTTATATTGCTGTAATATTTTTGGGTGTTGAAGATTCGAAGATACGAAGAAAAACGAAACAACCGGAACCGAGAACGAGCACCATGCGCACCCCTAGGAGTGGATTGGGCTGCGCATGGCAAGCCCAAGCCTTGGTGGGCTGCGCATGGCAGCCCCTTTGTGGGGTTGTGGGCTGTGCATGCCCATGGGAGAAGGCCGAAGGATGAGCTTATGGTTGATGGGCCACTTGAAGATCTTGTATTCCAAATTCATTGTAATTTACTTGTTTTTCTAGGATGGGCCAAAATTGTTGCTATTTAATTTATGCTTAAATATTACAATATTTGTTATTGTATGATAACATGACATATAGAATAGGAGTGCCACTCATATATCTCTTTTGGTATGAACATGCATTGAATGATTTAGGTATCTAAATTGGCATCTAGATAACTTGGTAAATCATTCTATGGGATTTAATCACACGCCTTAAATAATTGAGTGGGAGAAGGTGTTTTTGTAACACCTATGGCCTCCAAGGTTAGTTGAGCTTAATTATTTATTGGTAATCCCCCCAAGGGGCGTCCATGAATGGAATTTAACAATATACTTCCTTACAAGGATAGACTAGATAATGGACTCAAACGAGATCTACTCCCCAAGGAGGGATTTTCGTGAGAGAAAGTTGAGGGTCGATATCTTGGTAACACACTCAATGTAATTTTATTGATGTCCTCCCAAGAGGTCTTGTCAGTAAAATTGCAAGGCTAAAATTGAAAACGCTGGTTATTATGTTAACAATTAGGTGGGACCTAGTCTAACTAGTAAATGGTGCGAACTCCTAAAGGAGGCATAACATTTATGGGTGTTAGATCACCGTTGAATTTTTATGATTGAGTTATTCATTTAATTCAAGATAAATATTTAAAGTGCTTTATAATGATTATTTACTTATATATGTTTTGTTTTTATTCAGAAATCATGACCCCATCACTTATGAACATCCTGAAAGATAACACCTTAACTGGAGATAATTATGTAACATGGAAAAGGAAAATTGGGTTGTTGCTGCAAAGTGAAAAACATAAGTTTGTTCTAACTACTCCTAAACCACTTGCTCCTAATATTGAATCAAGCATAATGCAAAGAGATGAGTATGAGCAGTGGAAGACTTCAGATGATATGGCCAAATGTTATATTATGGCCACTATCTCCGATGTGTTGCAACAGCAGCATGAAGGAATGGAGTCTGCTGCTGATATAATGATGTCTCTAGAGGAGATGTTTGCTATGAAGTCCAGTTTGACTAAGAGAGAGGCAGTGACTGCTTTTATGAATCTTAGGATGAAACCTGGACAGGCTGTGAAGGATCACATGATGAAAGTCATAGCACATCTCAACATTGCTGAACTGCATGGCACTGAGATAGATGGTGAGACAAAAATTGATATGGTTGTCAATTCATTGTCAGATTCCTTTGATTAGTTCAAATTGGACTACACTTTGAACAAAAAGGAATACACCTTACAGAGCCTGATACAAGATGTTCAAAGTGCTGAAAAGATCCTTGTGAAAAGCAAAGGTCAAGAGATTCATGTGGTTGGTAAAGTTGCTATTGTTAAGACCCGTCAGAAGGTCAAGAAACAACAGAAGAAAAAGCAACTTGGGCCTACCAAGAAGGAGACCAAGAAAGTAACCAAGATCAAAGGGAAATGCTTCCTTTGTGGTGAAAAGGGACATTGGAAAAGAAATTGCCCAAAGTCCCAGAACAAGAAGGAAGAAGGTAATGTGAATTATCTTGAAACATGTTTTTTGGAAGATTCTACAGATTCTTGGATCATAGACTCTGGAGCCACTAATCATGTTTGTTATTCCTTGCAGGGGTTCCAAGAAAGGAGAAAGCTGAGTAAGAATGAAGTCAATTTGCGCTTGGGCAACGGAACGTTAGTGTCTGCAAGTGCAGTGGGAGATATTAGAGTTTGTTTGGATTCTAGAAGGCATTTAGATTTAATAGACGTTTATTATGTACCTCAATTCAAGAGGAATTTAATTTCAGTTTCTTGTTTGAATAAATTTGGATATTCAGTTACTTTTAATAAAGTTTTTATTATTAGTAAGAATGACAAAATTATTTGCAAAGGTACATTGGAAAACAGTCTATTCTTTTTGCATAGAAATATCTCTCACTCGTTAGACACAGAAATAACGGAACCTAATCATAAAAGAGTTAAATTATCAAAAGATGAAACCTATCTATGGCATTTACGCCTAGGTCATATTAACCTAAATAGGATTCAAAGATTGGTAAGTGACGGACCTTTGAGTGACTTAAAGGTTGATGATCTACCAACTTGTGAATCTTGTTTGGAAGGTAAAATGACCAAAAGGACGTTCTCTGCCAAAGGTGCCAGGGCTACTGAATGTTTAGGATTGATACACACTGATGTATGTGGACCTATGAGCATTCAAGCTAGAGGTGGATATGAGTACTTCATCACTTTCACACATGATTACTCAAGATTTGGCTATGTGTATCTCATGCGACAGAAGTCAGATGCTTTTGACATGTTCAAAGCATTTAAAGCTGAGGTGGAAAATCAGCTTGAGAAACACATAAAAATCTTGAGATCTGATCGTGGTGGAGAATATCTATCTGGTGAGTTTCAGCAATATCTTATTGATAATGGGATAGTTTCTCAGTTTTCTGCATCAGGTACACCTCAACAAAATGGGGTAGCAGAAAGGAGAAATAGAACTCTTTTGGATATAGTTAGGTCTATGTTGAGTTATTCAACACTTCCTATTTCTTTCTGGGGATATGCTTTACAAACTGCTATATACATTCTAAACGATGTACCATCTAAGTCTGTTCCTAAAACACCGCATGAGTTGTGGACTGGGCGCAATCCTAGTTTACAACACTTAAGGATATTTGGTTGTCCTGCGCATGTGTTAAAAGGAAAGACAGAAAAGATGGAGTCCCGTTCGGAAACATGTATATTTGTAGGGTATCCGAAAGAAACTAAAGGATATTATTTTTATAGTCCTTTAGATCTTAAAGTATTTGTTTCGACAAAAGCTAAATTTCTGGAAAAGGACTATATGAATGATTTTGTGCCTAGAAGTAGAATTGTCCTGAATGAGATGTCAGGAGATACAATTCCACGAGAGGTTACACAACCAAACCCAATTGTAAGTTCCGATCCAACACAAGGTCAACAACCTACCATTCCTCGTCGTAGTGGGAGGGTTAGAACACAACCCGAAAGACACATCGGTCTAGGAGAATCAGTGGAGAATCTCCCGGACGACGATGATCCCTACACGTACAAGGAAGCTATGGAGGATGTTGATAGTCGCCATTGGCAAAAGGCAATGCAATCTGAGATTGAATCTATGTTCGATAACAAAGTATGGTCCCTTGTAGACTTGCCTAAAGGGATAAAACCCATTGGGTGCAAGTGGGTATACAAGAGGAAAAGAGGTATGGATGGAAAGATGGAAACCTTTAAAGCTAGATTGGTAGCTAAAGGGTATACACAGAAAGAAGGTATCGATTATGAGGAAACCTTCTCTCCTGTGGCCATGCTTAAATCCATTAGGATACTCTTATCCATTGCAGCATCTTTAGATCTAGAGATTTGGAAAATGGACGTCAAGACAGCTTTCCTTAATGGAAGTCTTGACGAAAGCATCTACATGATGCAACTAGAGGGATTCATTGAAAAGGGCCAAATGGAAAAGGTATGCAAGTTGCAGAAATCCATATATGGATTAAAGCAAGCATCCAGATCCTAGAACATAAGGTTCGATCAAGCTGTCAAAGGTTTTGGATTTATTCAGAATCTTGACGAACCTTGTGTATACAAAATGATTAAGGGCAACAAGTTGGTTTTCCTAATTCTTATGTTGCTGATATACTACTCATCGGAAACGATGTAGGTGTATTGACATCAGTAAAAGAATGGTTAGCAAAACAATTTGATATGAAGGACTTAGGAGAAGCAAGTTTTATTCTAGATATCCAAGTTATAAGGGATAGAAAGAATAGAACGATTGCATTATCCCAAGCTTCATACATAGACAAGATCTTGTCTAGATTTTCCATGCAGGATTCCAAGAAAGGTATGTTACCTTTCAGACATGGAATCAAGCTTTCTAAGGAACAAGTTCCTAAGAATGAGCATGAAGAGCAATTCATGAGTAGAGTTCCATATGCCTCGGCAGTTGGAAGTCTCATGTATGCAATGCTCTGTACTAGACCAGATATTTGTTTTGCTATTGGCATAGTTAGCAGGTTTTAATCAAAACCTGGACCTGATCACTGGACGGCAGTCAAGCATATTTTCAAGTATCTTAAGAGAACAAAAGATAATATGCTAGTATACTCTGGAGGGGATTTAATTCCCGTTGGGTATACAGATTCTGATTTTCAATCAGATTCTGACTCTAGAAAATCCACATCAGGGGCTGTGTTTACTATTGGAGGAGGAGCAGTTATATGGAGGAGTATCAAGCAATCTTGTATTGCTGATTCCACCATGGAAGCTGAGTATGTTGCTGCATGCGAGGCTGCCAAAGAGGCTGTTTGGCTTCGCCAATTCTTGATTGACTTGGAAGTGGTTCCCAGTGCGAATAAGCAGATCACTATCTACTGTGACAACAGTGGAGCAGTGGCTAATTCGAAAGAATCAAGAAGTCACAAGAGAGATAAACACATTGAAAGAAAATATCATCTTTTAAGGGAGATTGTTCAAAGAGGTGACGTGACGATTACCAAAATCGCGTCAGCAGAAAATCTAGTAGATCCCTTCACAAAGGCTCTACCTCAGAAGAGTTTCGATGGGCACCTAGAGAATATGGGCTTGAGAGATATGACACATTTGCTATAGTGCAAGTGGGAGATTGTTAGGATTATGCTCAATAGCAAGAGTGTAATATTGTAATTAACAATTTTTTTCATATTAATAAAGTGATTTCTGGTTTAAACAAATCTTATAGCATTTATAGTTTAATAATTGTCAAAGTAAATAATCATAAGGTCTAAAGACTATGAGAAAAGAAGAATTGTTCGTACATCTGGATATGTATGTGGTAGACACAATTCTTTAGTTAGTCTTGAATATTGTTCACAACTTAAGTTAAAGGTTGGGCACCTTTATCTTGTTAAAGTTGTAGAATTCTTTTGCTAGCATTTGAGTGGGATCAAATGAGATATGATGAGTCTAAAATCATCGGAGTGTCTTCGAGCAAAAGAATCTAGTGCACTGGGTGCATTGAACTGGATCATAATGAAATACTTTATCTATAACCGTCAGTAGATAAAAGTAATTTCATTATCAGGACAATTAGAGAGTCTATCTTAATCCTGAGATAAATGATGGACTTATGGTTGCAAGTGATATCATTTGAGCTATCAATGAGTACGATTATATCGCATAGTCTATCCTCGATAGTTTGGTGATATTCATTTGTTAATCGATAGAGGACTTCATTTATAGATATGGACATCGTGGCCCCATTTATCGAATGAGAGTATAATATCATCATATGGATGTTTTGAGGTAATTGGATATTAAATCTCAACGTTGAGTTTTCGATAGTGTCTATTGAAATCATGGCTTCTGGACAAGTCAAAATATCCAAGTTCAAAACGTGGTCATATGAGTAAATATGGTAACTTGGAGAGTTATAGGCGGTCTATGAACTCTTGGCGATTACTGATATTTATCACGAGGATACACTATCTTCAATATGATTGTCTAGGGTATGAATGAGGAAACATCTTCCTTTTCTGTCTTTATTTAAGAGTTCAATTTTAGCTCTTTAGTGGAATGAGTTAAAATTAATGGATCGGACCTAAGTGAATCATTTGTTGATTGTGGTTAGGTTATGTCTATTGAAGCTTAAATTTAGATAGCCCGCCAAGATCCCCAATCCACAGGGACTTGCATGGATCACTTGATATATTCTACCGGACCAATTTAGGGTCCATCTAGAATTACATTTAATATATTAAGAATATAATTTGCACATTATTTATGTAATGGGCTGCTCAATTATATTTATATATTAATGGATGACATGTGGGCTTGTTTCTTTTAGTAAGAATGGGTCTAGTTCACATGTGGGCTTTTTATTTAAAGTCCTATGGATTAAATGAAATAAGAAAATAATATCTGGCCCAATATTTATATATGGGGCGGCAAGGTGATTAAAAAACCTTAAATATTATTTTGTTTTCATTGTTTAATTAAATAAGAATTAATTAATTTATTAATTAATTATTTAATTAAGAAACAAATCTTTTCTGATTAGGAAATATGATTCCTATTGGTGTACTATTGGTAGTAGTATACTTAAATTGAAAGACTTGTTTGACAAGGAAATAAATAATTAATTTTATTTATTTAATCAAATAAGAAGTCTTTTTATTTTTGTCAAATAAGGAATAAAAGATTTATGAGTTTGATTAGGGTTTGGAAGTCTAAAACAAAATAGGAATTAGGGTGCAATTCAAACTCCTTTTTGTTTGAGAATTGCGGCAACCCTAACCCCTTTTTGGCTAGAGATTTCGGCCACCCTAGTAAAAAGGAAGAAAGAAATTTTGCCACATATATAAGGGCACTTATAATTTTCGGCCACATTAGGTTTTTGGGGTGCAGAATTTTATTTTTTCTTCTTATTCTCAACTCATAGAAAGAGAGCTTTTATTCTACTAAAACAAAAAGAAATATAGATTATTCTTTGATGGTATTCTATTTGCTGATTCATCAATAAGCTTGTGAATACTACATCGATCAAGGTTCACGCAAGTTTCGATCATAAGATTGAGAACTCAAAAGTGACCGGAATAATCTTAGGTTTCTTTTGATTGTTTTTGTGACTAACGAATAAAAGAAAAGTTTGTTTTATCCAATCACAGGCTTGCAATTCAAAGAAAAGGGAGACCACGCTCCTAGGTGATCCACATTCGTGCTAGGATTGAAGATCTTGCGGATTACCATCGACGTAAGTCAATCGGATCACGCGACAAAGGGTATTCTTCTTTTGTTATATGTTATATATCTTTAATTGATTAAAAGGGTTTAAGGTTCATAAAGGAAAATTTTTTAAAAGCTACTAAACTACTATTTTTTTTAGTCTCGCTTCCGCTGCGGGTATATTTTTCCCTACAGAAAGAACATGCATCAACCTAAATTTCCAAAGTGGACATCCCTAAAGATCAAATAGGTCTTTTCATTTGGTTGTAATGGGGCCAAAGGTGAATGGTGAGTCAATAAATAGGAAGAATGGATTGAAAACACCCATAGGTCACACTAAGGCATACATTCTAATTAAGCACAACATACTCATTACAACTTGCATATTCCACGCTTAGGCGTCTAGGCTTACAATTTACTTTGTGCATTTTTATACCCTTAATTTTTGTTGAGTAGCTCATTTGATTTCACAAAATTGATCTAGGCACTTACTGCCTCATTCATTTTTTTTCTTTTTCTTTTTCTATGCTTCTCTTTTCTTTTCTTTGCTTGTCTTTTTCTTTTTCTTTTCAAGCATTGCATTTCATCTTTTTCATGTGTTTGCACATACATATTTGCCTAGGTACATGCCTTACATTTTAATACACCTCAAAGCTTACATTCAACCCCTAAACCTTAGCAAACCATTTGGTAAAAGGTAAGTCTAGTGTTTAGGCTATATGGTTTATGTTGATGTGGTTCATGAATGAAAAGCTGAATTGTGTTTGGCTTCAAATGGGCTATGGAGCACACACATTAGAGGGATAGGAAGTATTTAGGCCAATTTGGTGGTTTTCACATGCATCGCCTAAAATCATTTCTAAAGATTTGTCCACAAAGTCAATCAAGGCATCCACAAGCAGTCCATATGTTCTATGGCAAACAACATTTAAGTGCGAATAAGACATTTTAAATATGCATAATATGTGTGTTTGAATGAGTGTTTAAAGAGTAAGAACTTTCCCTCAAAAATATGCTTTTTAAGGCCGTGTTTGTGAACCTCACGGGAAGTCTCCACTATTAATTCCTAACCTTCAAGCACAATTGAATATTCACTCGAACATCAAGAGAAAAGAACTAGCGCGCTTTGAACAATGCAACCCTAAATGGCATGAAGTTAATCTAAACTAAGCAAGGCAAAGATACACACTTCCTTACTTGCACACACAAAGACACAATCTCAACAAGCAAAATATGCTCAAGCATGGCATTATCACAAGATTTTTGAAAATTTTGAAAATTTTAGACTCAAAATGTTTTTGCACACAATTGCAAATAAGAGACGATGTTGCGCACACACCCCCAAACCTAAATTAGACATTGTCCTCAATGTCTTTAGGGCATATACCGGTAAGTTCGGCGCAAAACATCCTCAATCAAAGAGTTTAAAAACACATTTCAATGTCCATTTAAAAATTATCCCAAAGATTTAAATTAAGTGGCTCAAGAATATCCTATATGCTCATAATCCACTCAAGAGATATATCAATGCAAATTCATCAAGAGTTATCATCACAATCCATGTGGATAAAATATGATCATCAAATCCTAGATCCACTATCACAAACAACTCACAACCTTATTCTAAGCAAAAATAAAATAAAGTTAAAAACAAAATTTAAACTAGAAAAGAAATGTACCTAAGTGGGTTGCCTCCCACCAAGCGCACGATTTAACGTCTAGGCAAGACGTGGCATGGTGCTCCCACACATCGAACTCCCACAATGTTGCTTCCTTAGGATAAGGTCCTCGCCCTTTTTATGAGCACTCTTGGCTTGCTTGTCCCTCCAAGACTTGCAAGTTCACTTTGTTTCTTTCCAAGAGATAAAGAACCTTGCCTTGCCGCACAAGCAACACACATTTGCTTCCTTAAGAAGCAATAGAAAAATCTATACACTCACAAAACATATTAGAAAGTTCCGGCAAAATATAACCAATATAAGCAATTGCCAACAAGAGTTTGGAACACCATTTATTCAAAAGAAATAAACTAAACAAATAAAGCATAAAATAAATAAATAAATAAAATAAAATGCACAAAAAGAATTTTCAAAATTATGTACTTGTGCTAGGGGTGTCATCAACTAAAGGAGGTTTTATCAAGTTTGGAAATATGTTTTTTTTCACAACCCAAACAAGTTGAGTTGATTTCCCCTTTTCTTTTCTTTTGGGTCTAACTTGTTCAACCAAGTCTTTTCTTACCCAAATTTGCTTGACTCTAGGTGAACTCTTCCTATTCCTAGACTTTTTCAATTTTTCATGCTTATGGAATTTAAAACAATGAGCTTTGAAGTGCCCTTTTTGAAAACAAAAATAGCAAGTAGGAGGATGGTTAAGAAAACTCCCTCTTGGTTGGTGACTGATGAGGTCGTTTGTGTACTCAACAAAATAGTAATAATAATGGTTTTTGGTTGATTCTTGAAAACTCTTTTAAAGCCACTTAATCCTTTTAAAATGTGATTTGATAGCAAAATAGTGAGCAAGTTCGTTCCACAGGGAATGAAGTGCTAATTAGATAAATTGACTAATCTTAGAACAATAAAACAAATCATAGTGTTTGATAAATGTGTGGTTTCTAAAGCCACCAATGCTAAACCACTCAAATGAAAATACACAAAAATGTTATGAAAAATAGAATACTCAACACCTTGATAAGAATAGTGATAAAATCAATTAATGAGAGAACTAGGGAATAGATCGATTAACACTTGGATGTGGGGAAGCTACTAGCATCATTAATGTACCAATCTCATTATGTTAACCACTTAGAGGCTTAGATTAGTGGGGTTGGTATACCCACCACTAATCTATCCTATCCAATGGGTTCTTAATCACACAAAGATTGTCAATCCACATGTGAATATATAACAAATTATTCCACTCAAGATAGCAATCAACAAGTGATATACAAGTCAATTATAATGAATGGAATCTAATTAATTTGAATGAATAGAACACATAAGAGATTCATTACAAGCTAGACTAAACCCACAACCAATTGTTCCTCAAATCTATCCCTTAGATTAGGGGTTTAGTTACACATATTTGCAATGAATGAAAAGAAGTAAATGATGAGGAAATAACCCTTGGGTCACCTTCTTTAAGCTTGATCCTTCTTCTCCTCTATGCTCCTAGATGCAAGGAATGGAGGTTGAGGAAATGTCTTGGAATGTGGGTGTTTTGGTGGAAAGTTACTAAGGATTTTGGTGGAGAAATGGTGGGATGAGGAATGATGTAGTGAAGTAATCAAGGTTTTTGTGTTGAGGGTTGGATGGATTAGATGAGTTCAAGGAGAGAAATGGAGGAGGATGAATAATGTTCCATGGATGATGATCTAGATCTGAAAATGAGTGTTCTCTGAATTTTGCTCTGATTTTCGATGATTGAAGATGGAGAGACGCTTCATATATATACTCACTCATGGACATGTACTGGTAACTGCTTGATTCGCTGATGTGGAGTCTAGGTTGCTATTTGGTCGCTATGGCGACCATAGAGCGTAAAACGGTTAGATGAAAAGGTCGCTCTGAAAACCATCTTTCTCGCTATTTGTCAAGTGGCGACCATGACCAAAATGTGTAGAGGTCGCCACTTGTATCCTCTAGGTCGCCATGGCAACCATAAGTGGCGACCCTGGAAAAGTGAAGAGGTCGCCATTTGTACCATCAAGGTCGCCATGGCGACCCTAAGTGGCGATCATGCCTTGAGTGCACTAGGTCACCACTTGCAAGGGAGGTCGCCATGGCGACCCCACCTGATTGTTTTTGTGACCTTCTGTCGCCATGGCGCTCAAGTGGCGCCCAAGTGGCGACCTTCTGATGCCTTTGGGAACTCTTTTGTCGCCATGGCGCTCAAGTGGCGCCCTCTTATGTCCAAGTGGCGAAAATGCCCTGTGTCTTCTCGTTTGTGAGACATTTTCGCACAAGTCCTCCACCTTCATCTCAATTGCTTCTGAAACCTAATAAAACCTGAAACACTCAATTTAACAACATTAAACACGGGGAAATGCCCGAGAATCAAGCAAAAAGAAACGGAAATGAGGGCCAAAATCATACCAATTTTGGCCTGATCAAATACCCCCAAACCAATCTTTTGCTAGTCCTCGAGCAAACACAATAACAAGCACACCCCAAAAACATGCATAGAGATATTTCAAAGGTTTTTACTTCAAATGATCAATGTGCGAAGCCAAAATGAAGAGATTAAAACAGTTATGCCATGGTGAGGATTTAAACATGCAAGAGCGTGTATAGTTATGATTAAAAACGTGCCACCTTAGACATAATTGTACGCAATACGATCTTACATTCAAAATGCCAAAGCTTCAAAGCAAAGGTGCTATTAGTTTAGAATGTAATTCGCTTTGATACTAAATCTCACCGGATTCTCTCTTCTTTTCTCCAAGACTACTAGGTTCACTCAAATTTGTGCATGTGCAATATGAGTTCATGTTATGGCAACAAATTGATTGCACATGCTAAACATTAAAACGCAATTTCCTGAAAAGTGATCTCATGAATGGAATTGCAAGCCATGAATTAGAAAGAACATGTATCAACCAAATTGTACAAAATGGACAATCCTAAAGATCATGAAGGTCTTTTCTTTGGTTGTAATGGGGCCTAAGGTTATGGTGAAACAAAGAATGGAAGAAATGGATATCAAGGGACCTAATGATTTCATTAAGGCATACATTCTAATTCTTTAAGTTCCACAAGATTCCCACATATGTTCACACTTCAAGGTGTCCAGGCTCACAATTACACAAGTGCATGCTACTCCTATTTTCAACTTGAGTAGTTCAATTACTTCTCTTCCTTTTCTAGGCCCTTTGTGCCTAATTTCTTGATTCCTTTTTCTTTGCTTTTCTTTGCTTGCCAATTCTTTTCTTTTCATGCTTTTCATCTTCTTTTTTTTTTTTTTTTATTATCATTTATTTATTTATTTATTTATTTTTATTTTCTTTTTTTTTATTTTCTTTTTTTCATTTTCAAACATCTCTTGCTTTGCAAGACTCTTACACACATTCACATGCCTTGGTACACACCTTATAATTTTAATTTCAAAATTTTACATTGAGTTCCTAAGCCTTAGCGAATCATTTGGTCAAGGTAGGTCAAGTATTTTAAGGCTATAAGGTTCATGTAGATGTGGTTCATGAAAGAAATGCTTCAAATGTGTTTGGCTTCAAAGGGGCTTGGGAGCACACATATTCAAATTGGTTGGAAGTGTTTAGGCCAAAGAGGTTTTCACATGCATCGCCTAAAATCATTTCTAAAGATTCGTCCATTAAGCAAAATAAGGCATCCACAAGCAGACCATAATATTCTATGGCAAACAACATTTAGTGCAAATGAGACCAAAACATGCTTGTATGAGTGTTTAGAGTGAGTGTTTAAAGAGTGAATGTTTACAACTCAACGTATGCTTTTTTAAAGGCTGTGTTTGTGATCCTCACGGGAATCTCCACTATTAATTCTTAGCCTTCAAGCAAATTTGATCATTCACTCAACATTAAGAGAAAAAGATTAACGCATTTTGTTCAATGACACCCTAAGTGGCATGGTGTTAATCTAAACCAAACACTCACAAACATGCACAATTCCTCACTACATCATGTAAAGAACAATCTCCACAAGCAAAGCATGCTCAAATATGGCAATATCGCAAAAATTTTAGAAATTTTGGCACACAATTCTTTTGAAAACCAAGTATTATGGCGTTGCGCAAAAGCACCCCCAAACCTAAACTTGACATTGTCCTCAATGTTCAAAGGTGGAAAAATAAAAACAACAAGCGCAACCCACTAAGTTTCAAGCAATAATCCAACAAGCAAGAGCAAAAACAAAATATCCCATCATCCGGCATATTGCCCTCCAAATATTCATACACAAAATCCCAACAACACATATAACAATTAAGCACAAATGTCCTAAATCCACTACCAAAATCCAATTCACACCCTTATTCTATGCGGAAACAAAATAAAGGCAACAATGAGAAATAAAGATTAAAAGGAAAAAGAAATGCGAAAATTAAAAGTATATGAAAATCAAAACTACTTAAGCAAAAAGGAAGAGCAATCGTTACCCAATCGGATCAGTCAATTCTTCATTTGAAACAGGCTCCCAAGTTGGGTCTCCTCCCCTATACGGCTTCAACCGATGGCCATTCACCTTAAACCTATCGCCCTTTTTCAAACTTTCAATTTCAACGGCGCCATGAACAAACACTTGCACAACTCTGTAAGGTCCTGTCCATCTTGACTTAAGCTTACCCGGAAATAACCTCAAACGGGACTCAAATAGGAGTACTAACATTCCCGGATGGAAATCTTTCCTTTTTAGCTTCTTATCATGGTAGAATTTGGTCCTTTCCTTGTAAAGCCTAACGCTCTCATAAGCTTCCAAACGGAACTCCTCAAGCTCACTAAGTTGTAACTTCCTTTCCTCTCCCGCTTTGTCAAGATCTAGGTTTAGCTTCCGAATAGCCCATAAAGCGTTGTACTCAAGCTCCACCGGTAAATGACATGCTTTCCCAAATACTATCCGGAAAGGACTCATTCCTATCGGGGATTTGTAGGCTGTCCTGTATGCCCACAATGCATCACTCAGTTTAGATGCCCAGTCTTTCCTAGTCCCGTTGACAGTTTTTTCTAGTATTTCTTTAATGTGCCGGTTACTCACCTCCACTTGTCCCGAGGTTTGAGGATGGTATGGAGTTGCCACTTTGTGCCGAACCCCATATTTCTTCAATAAGGCCTTGAAAACTCTATTACAAAAATGACTTCCACCGTCACTTATTATTGCCCTTGGTGTTCCAAACCTTGCGAAAATACATTCCTTGATGAATCCAACAACCACGTGACTATCATTTGTTCTAGTAGGGATTGCTTCCACCCACTTAGATACATAATCCACCGCCACCAAGATAAAGTTGTAACCATGGGAAGTAACAAAGGGCCCCATAAAATCTATCCCCCATACATCAAACAACTCGATCACATGCTCACTATTCAATGGCATCTCATCCCTTTTTCCGATATTCCCCGACCTTTGGCATCTATCACACCTTAAACAAAATTCATAAGAATCATTTGCCAAGGTCGTCCAATAGAATCCGCTTTGGAGAATTTTCAACATTGTTTTCTTACCACTATAATGTCCCCCACACTCACGCTCATGGCAGAATCTCAAAATTTCTCCTTGCTCGTTTTCTGGAACACATCTTCGGATAATCTGATCTGGACCTCATTTAAACAAGTATGGCTCATCCCGGAAGTAAAATCTAGTGCTAGCTATGAACCTTTTCCTTGCTTGAGAATTCAATTCAGAAGGGATCACCTTTGATGCCAAAAAATTGACGATGTCTGCAAACCATGGGTCTTTATCCTGTATTACCCACAACTGTTCGTCGGGAAAGCACTCTCTTAGTGGAATCACATCATCCTCCATAAGAGTTCCTTGAGTTAGTCTACTCAGATGGTCCGCCACTACATTTTCACAACCCTTCTTATCCCTAATCTCAAGGTCAAATTCTTGCAATAAAAGTATCCACCTAATCAATCTTGGTTTTGCGTCTTTTTTGTGCAAGAGATACCGAATAGCAGCATGATCCGTATAGACAACTACCTTAACTCCCACCAAATACTGCCTAAACTTTTCCAAGGTAAATACTATTGCCAACAACTCCTTTTCCGTAGTTGAATAATTCATCTGAGCGTCATTGAGAGTCCTTGAGGCATAGTAAATGACATGTGGAAGCTTTTCTATGCGCTGTCCCAAAACTGCCCCTATAGCATAATCGGATGCATCACACATAAGCTCAAAGGGAAAACACCATTGCGGTGGCATGATGATAGGAGCCGAAGTTAAGGCCTCCTTCAAGGTCTCAAAGGCAATGCCACAAGCTTCATCAAAATTGAATTCTACATCCTTTTGAAGGAGGGTACATAACGGTCTTGCGATTTTCGAGAAGTCTTTAATGAACCGCCTATAAAACCCTGCATGCCCCAAAAATGACCTAATATCCTTGACCGACCTAGGTGGAGGTAAACTTTTCATTACTTCGATTTTAGCCTTGTCGACCTCAATGCCCTTCTCGGAAATCACATGCCCAAGCACAATACCACTTCTAACCATAAAGTGGCATTTCTCCCAATTGAGCACTAGGTTCGTCTCCTCACATCTCTGAAGTACCAACGATAGATTCCTCAAACATTCATCAAAAGAAGCTCCAAACACTAAGAAATCGTCCATGAAGATTTCTATTATGTTCTCAACCATATCCGAAAAGATTGAGGTCATACACCTTTGAAAAGTGGCCGGTGCGTTGCATAACCCGAAAGGCATCCTCCTATACGCATACGTGCCAAATGGACACGTAAACGTAGTCTTTTCTTGGTCTTCCGGAGCTATAGCTATTTGGTTATATCCTGAGTACCCATCTAAAAAACAGTAATGACTATGACTGGCGAGACGCTCCAACATTTGGTCAATGAAGGGAAGAGGGAAGTGATCTTTTCTGGTGCCAGTGTTCAATCTCCTATAATCTATGCAAACCCTCCATCCAGTTTGTAGCCTTTGTGGAATTAATTTATTCCGCTCGTTCTTCACTACCGTAATTCCGGATTTCTTGGGCACCACGTGTATGGGGCTTACCCACTTGCTATCCGAAATAGGGTAGATGATTCCCACATCTAACAGCTTCAATACTTCCTTTTTGACCACCTCTTGCATTACAGGATTCAGTCTCCGTTGTGCCTCCCTAGTCGGCTTTGTGTCCTCCTCCAACCGGATCTTATGCATGCACAATGTCGGGCTAATTCCCTTGATATCATCCAGTGTCCATCCTATAGCCTTTCTATATTTCCTCAAGATCACAAGCAATCTCTCCTCCTCACTTGAGTCTAGGTTAGCTGCAATGATAACCAGAAAGGCTTGATTCTCTTCCAAGAAGGCATACTTCAAGGTCGAAGGTAGTTCTTTCAACTCTAGTTTCCTTGGGGAAGGTTCATCCTCATTGCTCCCCTGTTGTTCTGCCAAATCACTTCCTTCTCTACTATCCTCTGTAACAACTTCGTCTACTACTTCTTGATAACACACCCTCATGTTCGCTTCTTCCTCAATCTCATCTAAGATATCCACACTGTAGCAATCGTGTGCCCCAATTGGACAAGCCAAGGATTCAAACACCTTATACTCCACCACTTCATCCAACACCTTCAATGTTAACTTCCCCTCATGCACATTAATCACTGCCTTTGCTGTAGCCATAAAGGGTCGTCCCAATAGAATCACCGAGTCCTTTTCATCTGGGTCGGTCTCCATTTCTAATACTACAAAGTCTACAGGGATAATTAGCTTGTCAACTTGGATAAGGACATCCTCAACTATTCCTCTAGGCTGCCTAGCTGATTGATCCGCCAAAATGAGGGACATTTTCGTTGGTCTCAACTCGTTCAACCCCAACTTCCTATAGATAGAGAACGACATTAAGTTGATGCTGGCCCCTAGGTCAAGCATAGCCCTCACTTGACCCTCTCCACCAATTGTTATATTGATTATGAAACTCCCTGGATCTTTAAGCTTCGGCGGAAGTCTCTTCTGAATAACTGCACTTGCATTCTCATCGAGTCTCTCTTGATTCTTCGGCCTAAATCTGTACTTCTCCTTATTTAGTTCTTTGAAAAATTTCCCATATGCTGTCATCTTCTGAATTGCCTCTAGAAGAGGTAGATTGATTGATACTTTAGAAAGCACATCGTAGATATCTTTGAACGATTGCTCTAATCTATCCTTCTTCAACCTTCCCGGGTACGGTACTCTCGAGACACTAGGATTTATAGATGTGTTGATATTAGGATTTCCCCTCAGTGATTCCAACTCTCCCGGGCTTAGACCCTTTTCCCTATCAATGGTCTCACTCTCCGGCACCACATCCTTTTTACCATTACCCTCTGTATGTAAGTTGTTGTTGCCACTAGCATCATCCTCATTCCTTCCATTGTTCACTACTCTACCGCTTCTCAAAATGGCTTTTGCACTACCAAGATGGAGAGAGTCGCTTGAGCCCATCACCTCACCGCTTAACACTCTCTCCGTAATTCTTCCTACATGCCCTTCAAGTCTACCGATCGATTCTTCTAGCTTTAAGAACCGACTATGACTAGCCTCCATAAATCCATTTAAAAGCTTCTCATAGGTTGCTTGTGTTTCATGAAGGCTTCTTCTCATCTCGTCTTCTATACCTCCTACATGGAACTCTACCTCCTCGGGTGCCCATACTTCGCTGTCCTCTTCTCTAGAGGACCTTGTAGCAAATGTAGTCATTTCTCTCGTGAATTTTTCCATTTGTTCCGCTAGAGAATCCATTTCCTGAAAGTTACACAATACACACTACCCCGTAAAAAGAGTTCGAAAGAAACCTAAAATGACAAACTATTTGCTAATATGAGCAACAAAGAAAATGCAAACTAAAAGAAAAGTCAATCTATGTAATCAACACTACCATTCCCCGGCAGCGGCGCCATTTTTTGATGAGGTCGTTTGTGTACTCAACAAAATAGTAATAATAATGGTTTTTGGTTGATTCTTGAAAACTCTTTTAAAGCCACTTAATCCTTTTAAAATGTGATTTGATAGCAAAATAGTGAGCAAGTTCGTTCCACAGGGAATGAAGTGCTAATTAGATAAATTGACTAATCTTAGAACAATAAAACAAATCATAGTGTTTGATAAATGTGTGGTTTCTAAAGCCACCAATGCTAAACTACTCAAATGAAAATACACAAAAATGTTATGAAAAATAGAATACTCAACACCTTGATAAGAATAGTGATAAAATCAATTAATGAGAGAACTAGGGAATAGATCGATTAACACTTGGATGTGGGTAAGCTACTAGCATCATTAATGTACCAATCTCATTATGTTAACCACTTAGAGGCTTAGATTAGTGGGGTTGGTATACCCACCACTAATCTATCCTATCCAATGGGTTCTTAATCACACAAAGATTGTCAATCCACATGTGAATATATAACAAATTATTCCACTCAAGATAGCAATCAACAAGTGATATACAAGTCAATTATAATGAATGGAATCTAATTAATTTGAATGAATAGAACACATAAGAGATTCATTATAAGCTAGACTAAACCCACAACCAATTGTTCCTCAAATCTATCCCCTAGATTAGGGGTTTAGTTACACATATTTGCAATGAATGAAAAGAAGTAAATGATGAGGAAATAACCCTTGGGTCACCTTCTTTAAGCTTGATCCTTCTTCTCCTCTATGCTCCTAGATGCAAGGAATGGAGGTTGAGGAAATGTCTTGGAATGTGGGTGTTTTGGTGGAAAGTTACTAAGGATTTTGGTGGAGAAATGGTGGGATGAGGAATGATGTAGTGAAGTAATCAAGGTTTTTGTGTTGAGGGTTGGATGGATTAGATGAGTTCAAGGAGAGAAATGGAGGAGGATGAATAATGTTCCATGGATGATGATCTAGATCTGAAAATGAGTGTTCTCTGAATTTTGCTCTGATTTTCGATGATTGAAGATGGAGAGATGCTTCATATATATACTCACTCATGGACATGTACTGGTAACTGCTTGATTCGCTGATGTGGAGTCTAGGTCGCTATTTGGTCGCTATGGCGACCATAGAGCGTAAAACGGTTAGATGAAAAGGTCGCTCTGAAAACCATCTTTCTCGCTATTTGTCAAGTGGCGACCATGACCAAAATGTGTAGAGGTCGCCACTTGTATCCTCTAGGTCGCCATGGCGACCATAAGTGGCGACCCTGGAAAAGTGAAGAGGTCGCCATTTGTACCATCAAGGTCGCCATGGCGACCCTAAGTGGCAACCATGCCTTGAGTGCACTAGGTCGCCACTTGCAAGGGAGGTCGCCATGGCGACCACAAGTGGCGACCCCACCTGATTGTTTTTGTGACCTTCTGTCGCCATGGCGCTCAAGTGGCGCCCAAGTGGCGACCTTCTGATGCCTTTGGGAACTCTTCTATCGCCATGGCGCTCAAGTGGCGCCCTCTTATGTCCAAGTGGCGAAAATGCCCTGTGTCTTCTCGTTTGTGAGACATTTTCGCACAAGTCCTCCACCTTCATCTCAATTGCTTCTGAAACCTAATAAAACCTGAAACACTCAATTTAACAACATTAAACACGGGGAAATGCCCGAGAATCAAGCAAAAAGAAACGGAAATGAGGGCCAAAATCATACCAATTTTGGCCTGATCAGTGACTATGTGGCCTTTGATGTTGCTTCATTTGTAGCGCCTTGACTTCTTTTTCCACCTTGTCTACATAGACAATGTAGTCACACTCCTTCACTTTTGCTATTTGAGGGCTTCATCCTTCCTACCAAGTGCCTCCTTCGTTTCTTCCAAAGCTTTTGCCTTCCGCTCCACTTCTATAAGCAACTTCCTTGTCTTCCTTGCACACTCTTCTTCGAATTCTTCAAATAGCCTAGCAAGGTCTTCGAATTCCTTTGATGTGGAATTCCTCTCAACTTCAAGTCTCCCAACTTGTATTTTCAACTCCTTGTTCTTGTTGGAGACTTCTCCTACCTTCCTCCGTAAGGTAGCATTTTCTTCTTTGAGCATGTTTACTTCAAGAGTGAACTTCTCATTTTTCCCTTCAAGCTCTTCAATCTTCACCTTCCCCAAGGCCTCATTTTCTTCCAACTCCTTTACCATGAGTTGTATTTTTCTCTCTAACTCATCCTTCCCTTGGGAGGTTTCCACTAATCTCTCTTGAAACAAAGACAACGTTTCTTCCAATTTTGAGATTCGCTCCTGGCCCCTTGGCGGTTCATCCTTGGTTTCCGCTCCATTCTCATATACTTGTACAAGAGCGTGTACACGGCTCCTCGTCCTCCCTTGCTTGGGATAAACTAATTCTAGTGATTGATCCGGCCAACTAGGGATCACATGGTTGGACATCCTCTCCTCATGTGCTCGTTGTGCGGATTGGAATAACTCCATGGTCTTTCGTTCAGAAGCATGGATGCTCTCAATCTCCCAAAAGTGATCCTCCATGAAATTTTTCCTCTCATCATCTATGGCATTTGATTGGCATGATGAGAAGGAATCTTGGTTCATCCACCAATCTGTATTGAAGCCATTCCCATGAGTCTCGTAGCTAGGCCCTTCATTTTGCATGAAGAAATCCATAGAATCCTGAAACAAAAGAAACAAAAACTACCAAAGAAGTAAAAAGAAACTAAAAGACTAAAAACAACTAAAAGACTAAAAATTAATAAAAGCTAAACAAGAAAAGTTAATTGATTCAACAACCGCTTTAATTCCCCAGCAGCGGCGCCAATTTTGATGAGGTCGTTTGTGTGCTCAACAAAATGATATTTAAAATGTGTTCGTTTGAAAACCGTTTTTAACCACTTAAAAAATCCACTTGGATAGAAAATTAGTAAAGTGGCAAGTAGGATTCGTTCCACAGGGAATTAAGGTGATTAGTTGAATAAATTAACTAATCTATATGCAATAAAATAAATCATAAAAATATGGATGAGTGAATGGGTTGTCAAGCCATCAAACATACATGAAAAATAAACCTAATAAACTAATAAAAGAATACTTAACAAATCTAGATAAGATAAATGCAATTAACAATTAAGAGAATAGCTAGGGAATTAATGGGATCACAAATGAATTACGGGAAATGCTTATCAAGCTACCTTAATGAACAAATCTCATAAATGTTAACCAATTGATTTCTAAAATGTGCTTAGGCCATTATTATGAACCCTAAACAACTTCCCACCACAATGCCTAACCGATTAAGGAGAGGGGGTCATGGTGGGATCGATTAGTTACAATTAACGGCTTAGATTATCGCGGTTGATATACCCTCCGACAATCTATCATATTCATTATGTTCTCAATCCATGAAGGTTGTCAATCCAATCAAGATTATATAACAAATTATCCTAAGCAAGATTATAATCAACTAGTGGGTATACATGTCAATTATATAATGCAAAGAATCTAATTATAAAATGAATAGAACACAAATAGAAATTAAAATATATTAAAGCTTAAGCAAATCCCAATCCAAATATTCTCACATCAAAACCCTAGAAAGGGGATTTAATTACACATATTACAATCAAAGGGAAGACAAGTAAAAGATTAGGAAATCACCCATGGGCCTCCTTTTGTAAGCTTGACCCTTTCCTTGCCTTTGATGCTCCTTGTGTAAAGAGTGGATGATGAGGAGGTGTCTAGATAGGTGGAGTCAAATGGGAAGTGACTAAGGAGATTTGTGGAGAAGATGAGAAGAAAAGGAATGATTAGGGGAGGTAATCTAGATGTTATGTTAAGTTTAGTTTAGGTAGAAGAGAAAATGGAGAGAAAAGGAATGGTGGAGAAAGGAGGTTTCTTGGTGGTCAAGAGTTGTCTAAAAGAGGAAAAATGTGATGAATTTATAGTATTTTCAAATTAGGTCTCGGGTGAAAAATTACCAAAACACCCCCTGACTATGGCAAATTACCATTTAGTCCAACAGAGGGGGTCATTGTGTAATTTTCCAGCCAAAATTGGCCAATCAGAAATGAACAACGAGAAGCTCGCGGTTTGCATAAATGGCGACCTCTAGGGTGACAAAATGGCTACCTTATCAGGTGTGGAAATCACTTCCTGTCGCCATGGCGACCTCGAAATGCTAAATGGCGACCTAGGGTGACGTGGACATGACAAAGGGACAAAATGGGAAAGAGAGGGGCTGCCAGATTTTGGTCGATTGGAGGGCCGGAATTGGAACGATAGGAGAGCCGGTGACTTGGCCGTCCGATTGGGACCGGAATCGATCGCCGGTAGGTTCGGGAAGATCATTTTCTGGCTGGCGGCGCATTAGGTTTGGTGTTGGCATGGCTATCGCTGGTGCTTGAAGAAGAAGATGAATAGTTGGGGTGCAATTAGCACTGTCAAGGGGTGCAGTTGGGCCTACGCGTGAATTGGGCCACGCTTGGCCTACTCACTTCTCCCTGAAACGCACCGTTTCATTTAAGGGAGTGGGCTGCTGAGCCTGTTGGGGTGCATTGAGGAGCTGACTGGGGTGTAATTGGGTAGCTGCTATCTTGATTTGGGTCCACGTTGGGCTAGTCAGTTGGGCCGCGCATGTTGGGCTACTCTTCTTTAATGAAACGGCAGCATTTTGGCTGCACCTAATCCCCTCTTCAATAAAACGCACCGTATCACCCGCTGACGTGGCGTGTGCTGACAGGTTTGCGTGGAAAATTGCAATTCAGCCCCTGCACTCTTCAGAATTCTCGATAACTTCAATTATTCCTCCAATAATTACACTTTTGCCCCTTTTTCACCAAAATTACTCCAATGCCCCTGAATTCTATAAATTCCTGAAAACACTTAATTTGCACCATTAAATCAAGGAATAAGGCCCAAGAATCAAGCAAAAGGCGAAGCAAATGGGGGCCAAAATCATACCAATTTTGGTTCGATCAATGCACTTGTCAAAACTTCATCTTAATGAGTGATTCACATTTAATGTCCTTATATATTTACATCAGTACGTACTAATGTGAACGAGACCGATATATATATATATATTGTGTTTGATAAATTAATTAAAATTGTTAACTTAAAATTTTGACTTCAATATCTCTAAGATCCATATATTTTTAATTCAAGAGTTGTAAATGTATTCAAATATCAACAATTAGATTAACAGCACTCAACACATGAGTGGTTGAGATATTAAAGTTAAAATTTTAAATCATAAATTTAAGTTGATTTTTGCCTGAACTTTATAAATTATCTTTTGATAGGTTTTTTATTTTTTTAATTTATTTATTTATTTTACCAGTCTTACAAAGCTACAAATTGTTATACAAATAATTTTCATAAGACGATCGTACTTGATCATTTCTTATAAACAAGTTTTGTAACTTTGTATAAAAAAAAAAGTACGGATATTAACACCTATGAAACTTATTAGTACATCCATTTTTATAAGTATACATATGTAAGGGTGGGCATTTTCGGGTTTGGTTGGGTTGGGTTGAAATTTTTTTAACCCAATTCAACCCAACGTAAATTTTAACCCAACCTAACCCAACCCAACCCAACCCAACCCAATATTTGTCGGGTTGGATTGGGTTGGGTTGATCGGGTTGGGCTTTTAAGCCCAATAGAAAAAATATATTCGAATTCAAATTTTGTTATATGAAAATTTAAATTTAAAATAATTTTTTCACCCTAATATAATATTACATTGAGTTTAGATTTCTTAAAGGTATTAAAACCAAATCACAACAAATAATATTGTTGCATAATTTAATATATGTATATATATATATATAACAATTTATCCAACTTGGAAAGTCTTCATCTAAGCCTCTCATTCATTTTACAATTATAATCACTTCGTCGAATATCTTATGGCTGGATAATCTATTATTTATTTCAACCAACGTAATGGTTTGAGCTTCTATACAATTATTAGAATTTTTTCTACCAAATTATTAATCGAATCCTAAGAAAACAAAAAAAAAAAAAAAAGCATTTTAAAGTACAATCAAAGATGCGCCAATTAATATAAAGATGAAGATAATATAATTGCATATTTTTAATAAATGTATTATATATTATCGTATAAAATATTTAAAATTATGTATTTATATTTGTCATTTATAATATTATAAATGGTGCATGACTAAAATTTTTAAATATTTTAAATATGAGATTTCATATTAAATATAATTATAAATAAAGTTATTTAATTTATTTTTTATTAATTATGTCGGGTTGTCGGGTTGGGTTGGGTTATATTTTATTAACCCAATCCAACCCAATCTTAAAAGCAACCCAACCCAATCTAGTCGGGTCGGGTCTGGTTGGTCGGGTTGGTCGGGTTGGGTTGGGTTGGCAGGTTGGTGCCCACCCTTACACATATGTCTAAAATTTAAAAAATAAATATTACTATTAGCACCCATCCTAATGCTAATAGTACCCTCACTGAATATATATTCATTTTAATACATATTATTTATAAACACTTCTTAAATTATTATCACACCCAATTTATAAAAAATCATACTATTTTTGGAATCAAATTCTCTTTTAATGATGATCCAATTTACTTTTAGAAATATCTCGAATGTAGGAGCTTTATAAAAGGGAATATGTAGAACCGTATATGGGTCAGCAATCTTAAAAATAAAAATAAATTAAAAAAATCTTACTGATATCTACCAATTTGTTGATATCTATAGCTGTCATTAATATATATATGTATATATGAGTTCATAAGAGCATCTCCAATACAAAAGTGGCTTGCATACCAATAATTATTGACATGACAACAATGTCAAGAGACTTGCTTCTTATGTGGCATAAAAATAGACTTGATAGATAATCGATTCAAAATTTTGTCTCCAATGCTTCCGTCTAAAACACAATTTTTTTAATGACGTGTCCATCTTTTTTTTCCTTTTTTATTTTATATTTTATTTCCTTACCAAAAATATATGAAAAATTAATGTCAGTTTTAAATGTTTGCTGAGCCAACCTAAAAAATAGGTGTGCAACAGACCGTCTGAAAGTGGACGGTCATGTTGACAATGTCTAATATTTTTTTTGCCACGTCAGCTTGAGGATGAATATGCACGGTTGCATTGGAGACACAATTATTAACATAATGTCTATTTATCCTACGTGGTATCTCTATTTTTCACAAACCACGCTTGCATTGGAGATGCTCTAACCATACATAAAAGAAAGACAAAAAAAATATGATAATCATGTGATAATGAGAAAGTTTGAAACTTGAAATAAAATTAGAATTTAATTAGGGTTATCATAAGTTTTTTTTTATTTTTTTTATATGAAATGTAAGTTTTTTTTTTTTCTTTTAATAGAGAAATATAGTTGAAGATATGTGTTTAATTAATGAGCGTATATAGAATTTGATTTATTTTTAATTAAAGTAATTCGTCCTTATTGGTAAATTTTTATGGTGGTATTTTTATGAATGTACTAATAAGTTTTGTAGGTGTTAATATTAGAACCCGTAAAGTAAAAAAAAAAAAATCAAAATATTGATTTAAAAAAAAAAAAATCCAAATATTGACGCCAGTCACGCAATAATTCCCGCATGCCCCTAATTTTCGTTTTTGTTTTCCTTTTTCACATTCTTTTTTTCAACTAAAAATCTGAGAAAAACATATTTACATATCTTGCCATTTGAGCGGAGACTCTTCATTCTCCAACCTTTTTTAAAATCCTCTGTTTTTATTTTTCTTTTTATCTCTCTGTAAAGAGAGATTGGAAGAAAAAAGTAATATAAATGGTGGGATCAGTGAACGTGTTGGCTTGGCTTGGCTTGGCTTTTACAAATTCTTCTTCTCTGTTCTCTGTCCTTGACTTTGAATTCCCACCATTTTGTTTTTGCTGTTCTAGATTTTTCTTCCCCTTTTTTTCCTGCGAAATCATTTCACGTGTTGTTTTGAAGATTTTCTCGGGATCATTTTCTCTCTTCTGGGTTTGTGAATTTTTTATATGGTTAGGCATTAATTAAACACATCTGGGATGTTATGATGAGTTATACCAATTTTCAATGACACCATTAATGCTCTTAACATCTTCTTTATGAATCTGTTGTTTATGTTTTTTAGAAAACAGAAGTTTTCGCTTTTTTGATCCAATCTCTGACTCACCTAGATAACTGAAGCTTCCAACCGATCCTGAATCTCTCTTGATTTCTTTTATTTTTATTTATCGAATCTCCAACAAAACCTTTCAAAAAGGAAACTTGTTGTGTATTTGATTAAATCCTTAGTTTCTCCGTAATGGGTTGCGCGAATTCTAAGCAGAAGCGGTGCCGGAACTGCCAGAGCCCGTACTCGCCGGTGCCGAGAAGCTATTCAATGCACGTTCACCACCCACCACAAGGCAAAAACGACAGCTACCATGTTGTGGCTCTCCAGTCAACCACTCTCGGCTCTCTCAAGCTGGACTTCAAGTCTCAGAACCAGAGTAATGGTGATTTTGCTGATCATGATCATGTCGATCAAGATCATGATCGTTGTTTTGATGGTGATAAGGAAGATAACAGCTTTAAGGAGGAGGATTTCAATATTGGGTTGATGGAGGCAAAAATATGGTCTAATATGATTGAACAGAAGATCCCGAAAATCGTCCCGAAAACGCCCATCAGAACACCTCCCGGCGAGCCAGAGACTATCAACACATGGGAATTAATGGAGGGCCTTGAAGATGTTAGTCCACATAGATTATCACCTAATCACTTTCGAAGTTTTTCTTTTGGTGTTGTTAGGAATGTGAATAATACCAATCCGAATCCGAATCCTGTAATTGATAAGTCTTTTGTGTCAGAATTTGATCCGGAAGTTATTTCAAGTTTCAGGAAATCTTTTGAAGAGCTATCACCTGGACACCCTTTTCACCTCCAACCATTGGACAGTGACGACAAGAAGTCGAACGGTGTCGTTTTAGATCATAAATTGTGCAAGGAAAGGCTTGTGGTGTACTTCACTAGTCTAAGAGGAGTTAGGAAGACATATGAGAATTGTTGCAATGTGAGAGTGATCTTAAAAGGCCTAGGAGTTCGGATCGACGAGAGAGACGTTTCGATGCATTCGGGGTTCAAGGACGAGCTCAAAGAGCTATTAGGAGATGGGTTCAACAAGGGTGGATTGCCGAAGGTGTTTGTTGGGAGCAACTACATTGGGGGAGCTGAAGAGATACGTCGATTGCACGAGGAAGGACAGCTCGAAAAACTTGTAGAAAACTGTGAAATTCTGGATGATAGCTGCGGAGGAGGACAAGGAGGCAATGCCGGAGCTTGCCAAGCTTGTGGGGACATGAGATTTGTGCCTTGTGAAACATGTTCAGGGAGTTGTAAAATATACTATCAACAAGAAGAAGAAGAAGAAGAATGGGAAGGTGAGGAAAGTGACTTTGGATTCCATAGATGTCCTGATTGCAATGAAAATGGTCTCATTAGATGTCCCATTTGTTGCTATTAGTCTTTCACATACCACAACATTTTCTATTCTTGTTCTTGTTATTTTTGGTTTCTATAATCTTTTTCTGAGTTGTTTGTTGTACAGTGAGGGGTTTTAAGGGTATGATTCGTATGTAAAAAAAATAAAAAATAAAAAATAAAAAAATCAAATTCAGAGAGGGAGAGGAATAACGTGTATCTTATTGGCTTGTAAACTATCATCATCATATTTCAAAAAAGATTAGAATACACTTAAAAGATGTTATAGCTAGTGGAAATCATACATGTTTGTTTGTGCCATGATTTTCTAGTATTGAGTTTGTGCCACATGAGAGGGACAAAGTAATAATCAGTATTAAAGATTTATTTTCTGATTCCCATTCAAAGAATTTGAAGTGCAACAACCCACCAGATCGACACTAGTACCAAGTCTCCCAATTGCAAATCTAATTATTTTATTTTGAAAAAAGTTGATAAAGGGGAGTGGTTTGATTCAATCATTTTGGTGCCGGTGTTGAGAGACACCGACTAATATTAATCTCAGATTAGAATTTTATAATCCCTCGAGCTGTTCTACTTTAATAATAATATTAATTATTAAAATCCTCCAAATAATTGAACAAGCAAGCAAGTTAGGTGGTGTAAAATGTAAAAGGGTCAGCCATGGCTGGTGACTTAAAAAAAAAAAAAAAAAAAAAAAAAAAAGGGCAGGGTCAATCCAGTTTCTTTGGACTAATAACAAGTCTACAAAGAAATGCAAAACAATTGTTAGTGGTTGCCCTCTCTGTTTTTTTTTTCAACCACAAAGACCATTTCCTTTGAAAGCTTCAAACACTGCATTTATTTATTACATAGTATATACATTTTGGTCATCTTTAAGAGACGGCAAAATTTACATTAATATTCTTCTTTGCTTTACTTTAGTTCCAAGAAACTGCCGCACCACCCTACCTGCAAATTAGGGTTGTTAGTTTTGACATGTTTAATTATAGTTGACACCATTGATTAAATAAGCCGTGTTCGAGTTGACACAATAAAACAAATTGTCATCCTTAGTTTTAACCTAATAAACAAATAAATGGCTCCAATTTTATATGATTATTAAATCATAGCATAGGAAGCTAAGATATTGAAAAGTGAATATAAACTATATAGCTTTGCGGTTCAGCATAATTTCAGGCACCGAATTAGATAAGATTCTAAATAGGAATTTGATAATAATCAAGCCATGACAATTAACACAAGGACACTTGAATAAATGCAACAAATATGTGCCAAAACAATGTAATTTTTAGACACATTTTCAACTTCAAATTTCTTTCAATTCTATAAAGAGGGCCAGATCTCAGAAAATCACATCAAGGAAGAAGACACTTAACCATCTAATCAAGTCATGTTTTTGGCTGGTCAGTGGTCACAAGTAGAGGACATTTAGGAAGCAAAAAAAATATATAGTCAGCAAAGCCCTTCATGTCGAGTACATGTTGCCATAAATGCTTTGCAAAACAGTTCCATTATTTTGAGGGCAACAGCTAGATAGATATATAGGTATATATTGAATCGACCACCACATATTAAGTGGGATATAGATACAAATACTTAAATATGGTTCTGCTTGTCTTTTTTGTAAAGCAAAATTACAAAAAAAGAAAATAATAAAAAAATAATAACAAAGTGAGGCTCATGCTTTGAAAGATATAGCAGACCACATTTTTAGGATTTTGCATATGTAGTCATATAGATGTGATGAAGTATGTGGGTCATTTCCTATCCATTTAAGCTTTTAGGCCTGATGGTTACTAATATGATACTAAAGCCGTTTGTGAATCTGTTGTGTATTTGAATATGTCTTTGCACGCGGAAGGGTGTATTGGAGTGCTTAAAGAATATTGTTGGGTCATTTCTTCTTACCTTAAGCATTTACAGGTGAATATTAGTGGACATATGTAATTTTCTTAAGGGCACTTTTGGATTGTAAAGACAATTAGAAAAGGTTGGATGGGACAGTGGTGCTGTTGGCAGATGAGAAAATGCAATCAAGAAAATTAGGAATTAGTTGCCAAGCAGCAAAGTTATTGAGCTGACTCTCTTTAATGTGAAAGTAAACACCATCCACTCATTACAGGGCCTAAGCTTTATTTGTAAATGTAAACACAAGAAAACTTTTCACAAACAAGTATTGGAAAGTTAACTGATGTTGAAATTTTCAGTTGCTATCAGAAAAATTCTAACTGTTGCCAAGGGAGAGTCAAACTAACTTTGCCTTGTGACATCCAATTGCCTCTGCAGGACCAGTTTTCATTTAGATCCTCAGGAATTTATTAATTACGGTCCGCATTCACATATGACATTCCATTGTAGATAGCTTACAAAACTGGAAATCCATGAATGGGTCAGACACAACATCGTATTTGCCGGAGTGAAAAGACCTGAAAGTGGACACGAGTCAAGTCATCGGTAACACAAGCTATCTATGGAGATCCTAGCCAATTCATCGATCAAAGCATATCCTTAGCGTTGTTAAGGGGTTTCTCCAACGCCAGTTGAAGTTAAGACGAGTCCATGATGTAAAAAACAAGAGTAACCTTTAACCCCATGACCACGACCACGGGGGGACCTTTTAAGGACAAAATCATAACGTCCACCGGACTAAAGTAAACAATACCTTATGGGTGGTGGCCTTGTGCATACACGGGCGAAATTTTGACAACAAAAAACCGATATTTACTTTCTTTATGATTTACTAGCTAGTGGTCGTTCCTTTGGTGAATACTTCAAAAGCATTTCAATTTTAGGCCACCAAACAACCCTTTAAACTAAGCTGGTAAACAGAGGAAAATTTATTTGACTATTTATTGTCATTCACTAAATTGATTGGACAAAATAACTACAAATTTTTTTTTATATCAACTTTAAATAGTTATTTATTTACTAGCATGTTGAGTACCCAAATCAGCAGCAGCTTTAGCCGCGTGTTCTAAAACTCCAGAAACCCAAAGAGCTCCCTTGGCAAAGTAGCTGCTATTGACAAAGGCATTACCAGCTGCTACAGCTGTTCTCCCTGTAAAATTCGCCGCAGTTACAGCAGCATTTCCAGTAACTGATGCAGTCGATTTAGTGATCTCTGAAACGTGATACTTCTCATCCACAGATTTTACAGCTTTCACACTGGCATTAATCTTATCAGTGAGCCCGATTTTGTTGCTAAGCTCAGCAACCTTGGCTGCTGCAAGGGCCGAAATTCCGTAGGACTCATCAAGAGTTTTGGCCTTGATTAAAGCATCTTTGCTTAAAACATATCCCTTGGTTAGCATTGTCTTTACAACCTCCTGAGCAACCGTTACTGCTTCTCCAGGAGTTGTAGCAAACTTGTCCGTATGAGTCGTCTGCTAAATTAATAAACATATTCGATTAGATTGTATCATCAAATTTGACACTTAAGAATATAATTGCATATTTGACACTTAAGAATATAATTGCAACATAATTGTTGCTGCACTGCTTATGCAGGATATTGTGTCCATAATCAGATTCACCAGCTGATGGATATAATTAATAGAGGAACCTGATTTGATTAAGAAATCTGAGCATTGAATAATAAAATGCCCCCAGATTATTAGGCCAATCTGATCGGCAACAAAATCAGGTCAAGAGAATAAGCCAAAGTTATCCAAGTCATTTTCCAAGTTCTAAAGCTCTAAAAAAAAAAATCAGAATTAGTGGATAATTTCGTGTTTATTCGTAATGCAAAATCTTTTGAATACAACAATAGTTCTACAATTAATTCTTTAGAATATATTGCACAACTGCGATGACGTAAATGCATTTGTTGAAGAAGCTTATTGGGTAATGAAATTGAAACATACCGTTGAACCAGTTTTTTCATCGAAGTTCCATGGACTGTTCCAAGGGTAAGATTCATCAGGATATGAACCCCAACGTAATATGCATACTGGTTGATCTACAATTGTAGCTCCCTTGAACACAAGATATAGGAAAGAATAAGCAAATAAATTGCCAAAGGAAACATCAAATAGGCAGGCAGTGTATATAAGAGTCAACATTAGTTCACTCACAACACTTGAATCATTCCACTCAATGTTCAACACAATTCAAAAAAAAAAAAAAAAATACATATTACAATGCTAAGAGTATGTGTTTTTTTTATGCTCTCTCTTGCTTTTTTCTCACCATATCTTTTATGAACAAGTACTACACTTATTTATATTACAACATACTTACTCAAACTCTCTACAAGATAATGAATTCTTTGAAATCAAGGAACTCATCATTGTCTTTGTAATTTTAAACTTTGTATTCTACTTGTCATCATAAATGAAACTTAAAATTTTGTCTTTTTATGCTACATACTTCTTGTGCTTCAACCGAACATGCTTCTTTGAAAATCAGTTTTGAACTCTCAGAGTCTTTAAAATTCGAAAGGTATCTAAACTGCTTCTGCTAACTGTTTATGTGTTCTGATATCTTATTAACAGAGACAAGTCATTAAACTGAGATACATTAACAGTTGATAAAAAATATTGATGTTGTATGAAGTCTTCCTATGGTTACACTGAAGTCAGTAATCGGATAAATTTATAGATGCAATTGCAGACTGACTTGGCATTGTATTTGAGTACAGTTAAAAGAAACTAATATTGAGAAGTTTGGTAATATCACAGTTAAAGCACTTGACGTATGAGTCATTTTTGCTAATACAGAACAAAAATGTTATCGTAAATGTGGAGAGTTGTAGATCAAAACCATAGAGGTACCCAAGAAAATGGTGCAAATATGTTTCCATTGCTACTATAAAGATATCATCAATGTGTGGATTGCAACTTACATCGAGTGAAACAGCAGTTTCCAGAGCATAAGCATCTTTAAATGTCACATACGCAGTACTACCACAATCACCAGATCTGTTATTTAGCAAAAGAATAAACTCTATTAATCAGACATGTAAATACGTAATTACTATCCCCCACAGCCAACTCCATCCCCCAACACACACACACACACACACACACACACACATGATCCAATTTGGCAGCTTAATAAACAGGAAAGCCAACTGATTGAAGAATTATGCGATTCACCTAAAGAAAGGGAAAGAGGAACTACTTGGCTGTAAAGGCAGAACTATCAAATTTCAAGGATTCACGCGATATGATTCATTCATGAACTCAGAATTGACAGTAAATAATCACATGATTATGACCAAACTACGCACTGTTATGGAGATGAATTTTAAGAAGTTAATTCATATTCAGTAACCACAAACATAAAACAGAAAATTCTACCTGATGATTTCGACATGCTCAAGTTCACCGCAACAGGAAAAGAATTCGTAAACATCCTTCTCTGTTGCACTAGGAGAAATGCCTATAACTTCAGCAACAAAACCACAAGGACACATCGTGCTGAAATTTCTCAAAGATATATACAGACTAATAGTACCTGATTGTGGAGATATAAAACAAATGTTCAGCAAACTACAGTTAAATCATTTCATTGCTAATTTCAACACTTCAAACTGATGAAGTTACGGAAATCGATTGAAAGAGATAATAGAAATGTCAGGAAGAGATAATAGGCATTATCACATTGGTGCAGCCTTGATTCCTTAGAGTCCAAAATCTCTAGTGGTCCCGACCTAACATCAACCACACAATGAACCACAAAATTGCTGGATATCTCTAACATTTAGCAAACAAATCTGATGGTTTTTGTCTAGATGAGCCTAAATTCAGAGCTCTCACATGCCACCTATGTTGTCAGTTTTGGTATTAGAGCTGCAAAATTATTTAAATTTGTTCAATTAAGCAAGTTTTTGTGTGATCCAAGGCATTAAATGGACATAATAGCATAACTAATTTCATATAGCAGCACAGAAATCCTTCAAAGCAAAATCTTAACTTGTACTTTAAGCAAAAAAGCAGATTAAATTTAACTAAATTGCAGCAATTCTTCGCCCAATTAACACTAATAATCTTGAAATAATATTCAATTCTTAATCAATTAAAATCACTTCACAGAAAAGGGTACCCAAAACATGAATTTTTTTCTCAATTAAAACAAAATAAAAATAATAAAAATATAATATACCAAGTGATAATTTAAGCGTACCTGTTCTTCATCAGAGAGAGACAAGATTCTGGTACCAACGATCCCCTTTTATGATTCAAGAGTTTATAAGTGGAGATACCGAACTGAAAACCCCCACGCGCCATTGTAGTGCATGGCGTGGACGAGCTAATTATGAAAGGGATAATTGCACTAAGGTACCCTAAAATTTCAATATATGTCAAGTATATTACAGTTTTGCGAAATTGAACACAAAAAAAAAAAAAAAAAAATACCTTGGACCAAGTTGACCACGGACCACCGTTATTTTAAGAGTAATGCTACATTGCCCAAATGACGTGGCAACACTCTCATCCATTCATTTAGATTGTATTAGATTTGCTTGATTTGAATGAATAGATGAGAGTGTTGCCACGTCATTTGGGCACCAGATTTGGGCATCAAATTTGGGCAATGTAGCATTACTCTTATTTTAATGGTGGTCTTAATACACAAAGGTCCTGTTTGGTGCGCGGGATTGAAAGGGCCTTTGTGGTGTGTGGGATTGGATTGGACTATTTCATGTGATGATATTGTATTAGATTGGATTAAGATGTGACTGAGATTGAATTGGATTAAAATGAGACTGGGATTAGATGGGATGGGATTGGACTGGACGGGATTGGATTGGACTAAATTAATACTATACTGGGTTTGGAAAAACGTTGGACTAGACTGAATTAATATCATGTTTTGTTTGGTGAAACATGATGCACTTGAGCAGCCCAAGCCCAATGTGAATTCAGCCTACAAAAGCATTATGGAGTCCAATGAAGTTACACCAACCCATTTTGGGTTAATGGTCCATGAAGTACTTAAGGCCCAAAAATTAGTCTTTGACCAACCCACTATTTGTTTTAATATTTTTATTAGCCATATAGTTAATTAAAAGCATTGAATCTTGTCTTTCTCTTTTGTTGTGCCATTGGAAGTTGTATTTGCTTTTTGGAAGTTGTTTTATTTTCTTTCCCATGCTTGGAGGGATGTTCCAAGGCTAGACTTTTATTTCTCTTGTGTTTCCCATGCTTGGAGGGTTGTTCCAAGTTTAAATACCCTATTTTCGGATTGTAATGCAGCTTGATTATTATTCAGACTCCAAAACTTAATCTCTGTTATTATCTCTTAGTTTCTTATCTCTTGGGAGGATTCCTTTGAGTAGTGAGCTAAACCATATTTCTTATCTTTAAGTTGGTGTTACTTATCCTTAAAGTGGTGAACTTCCTTATGACTTACCTTTTTAGTTTCTGAAACGGTATCATCTGGTATCAGAGCCCCGGTTCGTGTTATCCTTTGTATTCAGCAATTCAAGTTCTTGTGTTACATCATGGCAAGGTGTGGTAATCCTATTCCTCTAGATGTTCAAGTCATGAATTGTAGGGAAAAATCACGTACCCGCAGCGGAAGCGAGACTAAAAAAAAATAGTGTTTGGGTAGCTTTTAAAATTTTTCCAATTATGAACCTTAAACCCTTTTGATTAATTAAATACATATAACAAAGTAATAAAAATTTAATACCTCTTGTCGCGTGATCCGATTGACTTGCGTCGATAGTAATCCGCAAGATCTTCAATCCTAGCACGAACGTGGATCACCTAGGAGCGTGGTCTCCCTTTCTTTGAATTGCAAACCTGTGATTGGATTCAACAAACTTTTCTTGATCCGTTAGTCCCAAAAACAATCTAAAAGAACCTAAGATTATTCCGGTCACTTTTGAGTTCTCAATCTAATGATCGAAACTCGCGTGAACCTTGATCGATATAGTATTCACAAGCTTATTGATGAATAAGCAACTAGAATACAATCAAAGAATAATCTATGTTCTTTATGTTTTTCGTAGAATAATAGATTTCTAACTTTGAGTTTAGAAGAAGAAGAAGAAAATAATTTTCTGCACCAATAATGCTTAGTGGCCGAAAATTCTCTTCTTCACTTTTAAGGGTGGCCGAATTCCTTCTACAAAACCAATTAGGGTTGCCGCAATTATTACTCCTAAAATATTGGAGATTTAGTTGCACCCTAATTCCTATTTTGTTTAAGATTTCCTTACCCTAATCAAACTCAATAATCTTTTATTCCTTATTTGACTAAAATAAAAAGACTTCTTATTTGATTAAATAAATAAAATTAATTATTTATTTCCTTGTCAAACAAGTCTTTCTATTTAATTATACTATTACCAATAGTATACAAATAGGAATCATATTTCCTATTTAGAAAAGATTTGTTACTTTAATTAAACAATTAATTAATAAATTAATTAATTCTTATTTAATTAAATAATGAAAACAAAATAATATTTTAGGTTAATAACCTTGTTGCCGCCCCATATATATATATTGGGCCCAAATATTATTTTCTCATTTCATTTAATCCTTTGGACTTTAAATAAAAAGCCCACATGTGAACTAGACCCATTCTTACTAAAAGAAACAAGCCCACATGTTATTCATTAATATATAAATATAATTGTGCAGCCCATTACCTAAATAATGTGCAAATTATATTCTTAATATATTAAATTGCAATTCTAGATGGACCCCAAATTGGTCCGGTAGAATATATCAAGTGATCCATGCAAGTCCGTGTGGATTGGGGATCTTGGCGGGCTATCTAAATTTAAGCTCCAATAGACATAACCTAATCACAATCAACAAATGATTCACTTAGGTCCGATCCATTAATTTTAGCTCATTCCACTAAAGAGCTAAAATTGAACTCTTAAATAAAGACAGAAAAGGAAGATGCTTCCTCATTCATACCCTAGACAATCATATTGGAGATAGTGTATCCTCGTGATTAATATCAGTAATCGCCAAGAGTTCATAGACCGCCTATAACTCTCCAAGTTACCATATTTACTCATATGACCACGTTTTGAACTTGGATATTTTGACTTGTCCAGAAGCCATGTTTTCAATAGACACTATTGAAAACTCAACGTTGAGATTTAATATCCAATTACCTCAAAACATCCATATGATGATATTATACTCTTATTTAATAAATGGAGCCACGATGTCCATATCTATAAATGAAGTCCTCTATCGATTAACAAATGAATATCACCAAACTATCGAGGATAGACTATGCGATATAATCGTACTCATTGATAGCTCAAATGATATCACCTGCAACCATAAGTCCATCATTTATCTCAGGATTAAGATAGACTCTCCGATTGTCCTGATAATGAAATTACTATTATCTACTGACGGTTATAGATAAAGTATTTCATTGTGATCCTGTTCAATGCACCCAGTGCACTAGACTCTTTTGCTCGAAGACACTCCGATGATTTTAGACTCATCATATCTCATTTGATCCCACTCAAATGCTAGCAAAAGAAGTCTACAACTTTAACAAGATAAAGGTGCCCAACCTTTAACTTAAGTTGTGAACCATATTCAAGACTAACTAAAGAATTGTGTCTACCACATACATATCCAGATGTATGAACAATTCTTCTTTTCTCATAGTCTTTAGACCTTATGATTATTTACTTTAACAATTATTAAACTATAAATGCTATAAGATTTGTTTAAACCAGAAATCACTTTATTAATATGAATAAGATTGTTAATTACACTATTACACTCTTGCTATTGAGCATAATCCTAACATGAATGACTTTCAGCGTGATATGGAAATTGTAGAATTGAAGAGGACAGTTGAGATGTTGTAAAGAAAATTGGAACAGCAGCAAAATAATGGCCAACCTAGAAGAAATCAACATGAAGCACGTGGAGAGGAGGAAGATCATAATCCCTTTGGCATTGATGATTATTCTAGTGATGAAGATCTTAACAATCGAAGGCAAAGACGGCAGCCAAGGAGTCGTGGAGGTGATATGAAGGTTGAAGTTCCAGAATTTGATGGAAAAATGCAAGGTGATGCTTTTTTAGATTGGTTATACATTGTTGAAAGAATTTTTGAATTTAAAGAGTTTTTTGAGGAAAGGAAGGTGAAGTTAGTTGTTATTAGACTGAACGGTTATGCTTCACTTTGGTGGGAGAATTTGAAGAAAAAGGAACAGAGAAGAAAGGAGGCCTATTCAAACTTAGGAGAAAATGAAGTGGGAGTTAAAGAAGAGATTTCTCTTTGAAAATTATAGACAAGAAATTTACACAAAGTTTTATAATTTTAAACAATACATTTTGTCCGTGGAGGAGTTGTTAGGATTATGCTCAATAGCAAGAGTGTAATAGTGTAATTAACAATCTTTTTCATATTAATATAGTGATTTCTGTTTTAAACAAATCTTATAGCATTTATAGTTTAATAATTGTCAAAGTAAATAATCATAAGGTCTAAAGACTATGAGAAAAGAAGAATTGTTCATACATCTGGATATGTATGTGGTAGACACAATTCTTTAGTTAGTCTTGAATATCGTTCACAACTTAAGTTAAAGGTTGGACACCTTTATCTTGTTAAAGTTGTAGAATTCTTTTGCTAGCATTTGAGTGGGATCAAATGAGATATGATGAGTCTAAAATCATCGGAGTGTCTTCGAGCAAAAGAATCTAGTGCACTGGGTGCATTGAACAGGATCACAATGAAATACTTTATCTATAACCGTCAGTAGATAAAAGTAATTTCATTATCAGGACAATCGGAGAGTCTATCTTAATCCTGAGATAAATGATGGACTTATGGTTGCAGGTGATATCATTTGAGCTATCAATGAGTACGATTATATCGCATAGTCTATCCTCGATAGTTTGGTG